>JAQGCW010000004.1:0-33512 GCA_034700065.1 Mesodorylaimus bastiani | reverse complement strand
CCCAGCGAAAAAGAAAAAACTCGAACGAGCCACGTCGAACAGAAAGGAGAAGAGCTGGAATCGGAGGACGTCAGCGAAACTGAAGAGAACCAAGAGGACGAGGAGGAGGTGGAGGAATCCGTGACCGAGGTAAGCAATCTTGTTTTTGCTTTCTTGTCTGTTATTTTCGGCTGATGCTCAAACTTCTCTTCGTTTTCAGGATCCGGACGCTGGGCCGTTGATGATGCACGCGTCGGAAATTCCGAAGGAGACGGTGCCATTGACGACGGGAAATGTGCGAGCGCAAGCGGAGTTGGAACAAGTCGAGTTGACGCAAGATGGCGACGGTCAAGTGCTCAAGTTCAATCTCCGCGTCATGTTCGAACGCTCGCCGGGAACCACGACGTCCAACAGAATCTTGGAATTGTGATTGAGCGTTTTCCATGGAATGATGATGATGATGACGATGCCCTTGATTCGTGAGAGAATGTTGCCGAGCTGTGTTTGAATTTTGTTTGTGATGCGTTGAAGATGGAGAGGGTGTGAGTTTTCGGTGTTGGGTTTGAAGGTGGCTGCATGAAACAGATGATTTCTGAACTTTCTGTCGAGGGTTTGGAGCTTTGCTGAACGCTGGGCTTTCGAGTGGACAGGTGAAGGTGGAGAGCATGGCGAAGACTTGGCGAGACGGCTCCAGCGGTTTGTCAACTCGAAACGAACGAAGCTTCGCTGGAATCAATGTCCAGCGGTCGATACAATCAGCCTCGTAAGGCTCGGCGGACGGCGGCTGCGAAAGGTAAGTCTCGTTCCATTTGCTCTTCCTTTTTCGGCCTCATGCTAATCTTCTCAACCGTTTCAGGTCGAATGGAGCCAGCAAGACGGTGGATGATCAACGACGATGGCCGACAAATCCCAGACGAGATCAGAATCGGCAGATCAGATCAGCGGCGATTCCGGTGTCCTTGGACGACCTCGGCGATCAGTGGCGACGGTCTCGACTGTCAACGACAGAGCAGCAGCAGTTTCGGCGATCAGTGACAGATCGTAAACGATCCCGACGCTCAGCGACCGACTAGTGGCACCTGGATGGTCAACGACAAAGATCAGCGATAGAAAATAGATGGATAATCAACGACAGATCAGAAGCACATCGGATGATCAACGGCCCGGGTCAATTGACCACGTCGATCAAGCGGACGCCGCCATGAAAGGTACGTCTCGTTTTATTCGATAATTTTCTTTTTCGGCCTCATGCTAATCTTTGTTCTCTTCCGTTTCAGTTCAGGTGGGCCGAGCGAGATGGTGATGATGATGGCAATGGCCGCATCGAGATCGAACATCGCTGGAGGCTCATTAGTCAGCATCACGATCGAAATCTACCAACAAGCAACAAGCGCGCAGCCGGACAACGATCAAGCGCACCGGTCACCGCCGGTCACCATTTTTCTGCGTCATCTGTGATCTAATCGTCGGTGGTTTCTGTGATCGTTTCGCGTCTCATGATTGTTGCTTGTTTTGTGTTTTCGCGGCTCGGTCATTTTGGCTGACCACAATCGACACTATATCGAATCAGTCAGTTCTATTTTACAATGGCAAGCAACGAGCAGCACAACGCATCGATACAATTCCGCACATTCTCGTATCATCCAAGAAAACACAAACACATAAAACTAAACCATTTGAAAAAAGAAATCGAATACCTGCGCGTTCGGTAACAGTCAACTAAGGAGAGAAAAAAATGATAACTAAGATATCGAAGGATTCGAAAGGACGGAAAGAAAATTCTAATTGGTTCCCGACGGGGGCGGCTGGATCAGTATTTATAAGCGGCGTAGGGGTCGGCCGGGTAATAGGCGCCCTAAACGGTGATCGGGGATTACGGTATGCAAATGATATCACTTATATCCACTACGTACCTCGTAATAGCCGTATGCCGGCCTAGGTATGGTCCATTGCGACCCGTAAGCGGCATAAGTGCCCGCCGTCATTGTCGAATCCTTGCTCGTGCCGCCCGCCGGCAAATAATAGCCAACGCCGAATTTGCCCGTTTGCTTCTGCTTTCTGAAGAACGGAACGATTGGCTGATCACTCGGACGAGGAAACAGGGAACCGTCGAGACCTCGGAACACGATTCACTCACTTCCGTCTCATGCAGACGCACATTAGGACGATGATGAGGATGAGCCAAACTCCGCAAAGCACCGTGGGCACCACGATGACTAACACTGGAAGGAAATCGAGCGGTTTGGGGATGTTCTGGAGGTCCACTCTGACTCCAGGCGACTCACTGTTGGACGATGAAGAGCTACTCGATGAGGACGCGGCCAAGTTGTCCAGGTCCAGGTGAACTGAAAGGAAATCGATACAGTCTCTTGGTTTTTGGAGGAAGACGAGCAATCCGTACCTGTTGGAGTGGTGTGTCCGGTCGATTGAACTTCCGGCGATGTCGGCGGCGTCCCGACGGCATTCCCTCGATCCTCGAACTCGACAGGCACCTCGAAGAACGACGAGCCAATCGGAGGGACGGTCGAGCTCGCGTCGGTCTTGATGTTCGACGAAGAAATCTCCGGGATGAGCAAACTCTGGTCCGCGTTTGGATCGTGTTGACCGACCGGAGCAGTGCCTGAGAAATCGGGGATCGCACTAACCGATTCGTTCGACGGGAAACTGGGCGGCTGCGGTGGAGACACTATCTCGGGAATAATATCGATGAAAGGCGGCGGGTGAGGTGTCGGAAGTGCGTTCAAAGAGAAATCCGGTGATGGTGAGGCCGTTTCGGCCGTGGCTAACGCTGCGGATTCGGTGGGTGACGCCACGGTCGTGGATGTGTGATTCGACCGAGACAAATTCAACGTATGAGCGTATCGCGGATCTTCAAAGACAATTTCTTGCGTATCTTCGATTCCGGGCAACGGCAGCGGTTGCGGGAAGATCGGCTCGATGTCTGCGGCGGGCGTAGCTGTGTTATTGCCAATTGGAAGAATGGGCGAGGAAGAAGAAGAAGAAGCCGAGTCTGATAGAAGAGAAAAGAGAAGCGCATAGCGAGACGAAGCGGAATGTGTCTCGTGAGCGAGAGAAAGAGAAAAGAGAAAAAGCGATAGATACCCGATGTGAGCGGTAAGCACTCGATTCCGTCCCCGTCGAATCCTTGATCGCACACGCACGTAGCGATCGATGACCCGTTGACGCCTCCGTCGGGCGAGGAGACCAGACAAGTGGCGTTCGCTCCGCATGCAAATCCGGCGGCAGCGCAAGATGACGTGGCTTCTGCGGGTGCAGAAAGAGTTAGAGATAGAGATGCAGCAGAAAGAATGCCAGATGTGGCCGAGATGCCGAGCGCAGATGTTTAAAACGCTCTTCTGTCGTCTCTTACCGAAACACTTGAATCCATCTCCTTGATATCCAGCGTAACACTTGCATTCGTAGGATCCAATCGTATTCGTACCTGGAATCGATCATACCGATCAGCCCGCGGATAGACGGCCAGACTAGGACGTAACTTACAATATGCTTGATAATGACAACGATGCTGTCTGGTGGCGCATTCGTCCAGATCTAAAATCGAAGGCTGGCTCTGAATCTTTCCCTCACCCAAGAATCAGGCCTCATCAACACCCTCCACACAAATTTCTATCCGCGAAAGCATGGTCATGCTAAAAGTGACGCATGATGACACCCATATTGCCACAAATGGGCGTTCGGGGACTGATAAGCAGAGATCACGTACGATGGGGAAAGATCGAAAGAAACGAAAGGGAGAGAGAAAGCAGCGAAGAAGCGGAAAGTCTAGCGATCACGTTTAAAAACTGCAGTCGATCAAAAATTCGATCACTCGTTTACCTGCGTAACAATTATCACCAGTGAATCCGGCGATGCACACGTGATTCGAACAATAGCCGGTCTTAAAATCGCACGGGACTCCGTCTGCGCAATGGCAGACTTGATCGCAATTCTGGCCCCAATATCCTGCGCTACAGTCTGTGCAAGGCGATAGAAGAAAGGAGTAAAGAGAGAGTGGCTATCCGAGTCTCGATCGAGATAGAGAGAGAGGAGAAGGTGGACTCCGAACTATGTGCAATTGTGCAAGGGCGAAAATCAGAAAAGCGGAAGCTGGTGAAAACGAAAAAAGAAAAGAGAACGGGGCTTAAAAAACTAAACTGAAAACTGAACTTATAAAATGAACAAGCGTTCAAACTGTGAGGAACTGCTGGTAGATACCATTTCGAATCCTTTCCCAAACTCGCAACTCAATGTAAGCAAAGCGATGTGCATTGTCTCGGAGAAGTGATTCGATGTGACAAAAATGTGCCTACCTGTGAGACAATAAGGAGGTCCGAGGAGACCCGACGGGCATTGTACGATTGATTTCTCATCGATTCGGAACATCCATTTGCCGGGAATTCCGCTGGAAGTGATCAAACGCGGATTTGGGACCAATCGGAGGAAGAGGGATGAAACGACAAACACCTTACATGTTGCTAGTCTCCTTCAACAAGGTGGCGTTGATGCCGGACATTGGGGCCACGACGCTCCGTGGTGGCTCGGGTGCCACGATACCCATCTGAAAATGTTCAGTTCTGTGTCTTCTGGTCCGATTGGAATGCTTCCATTGCGTACTTGTCCGATCGGATTCATGACACGATCATAAATGAACGAGACATATGTCACCGAGTCACCGCTGGTGATCACAGCTTGGAAGGTATTCTTCTTCTGAAAATGAGAGATCCGGATCAAGATCAAGTTTGATTCGAACTGATTCGAACAAGGTTGATTCGAAGATTTGATTCTGGTGGGCTCTCACCGAATCTTCGGCCGCATTAACATCCATCACATCCTCGTACGTGATCACAATGATCGATTTGGCTTGGAACGTGCCGTCGTGGAAATCCTCTTGCACGTTTAAACTTCCCCGAACCAATGAACTGTAGTCGGTGGTCTCTTTCACGTATACGCTTCCGCCCTTGGTCAAATCGGCCCGTTGGTACAGCGGCACCAAAGCCACTCGCCGCATTTCGCGCAGAGTCAATTCGCTGAATGTTCTCATCGGCTCGTCGAACGAGATCATTCCGTTGGCCGACACATATAGACGATCGTAGACTTTGCCCAAAATCTTCACCGGCCGAGTCAGAGCGTATTCGATGACTGCGTTCTTCTGCTGAGGCAATCGTTGATCCTCGACGCGATTGAACGGGTACAATATGGTCTCTGAAATTGGGGGAAAGGAGATGGCTTCGAGTGATCATGTATGAACTCGGGGACTCGAGGACGTACCTTCGCAAGTGAACCCGTCCCCGGTGTATCCCTCCAGGCAACTGCACACGAACGAGCCGCCCTGAAAAACGAAGTCAGTGCAAATACTATCAGAGTCAAAGATCACAGGATTCAACTAACCGTATTGTGGCAAGTGGCGGCACGGCTGCACGGAGCTTTGAGACATTCGTCCAAATCTAAAGAAGCACAGGGTCATAGTCGAGTAAGATGGGGAAGCCGACAGGCTTACCGTCGCATTCATTGGTGTCCGAATTCTTCTCATATCCTTGATGACATTGACAACGGAATGAGCCGATGAAGTTCTCGCATTCTGAAAGATTCATCTTAGTGTCCCGTCGATTCTACAGACTCGAGATTTCTCATGTGGCACTGGGATCTCACTTACCGGCGCTCGGACCGCAATAGAACTCGGGAATGAGGCATTCGTTGATATCGATGCATCCCAGTGCGCTGACTGGATTCCCGTTGTAGCCCGGTCGACAGCGGCATTCGTATGAACCGTGCTGAAGTGTTCAGAAGATTCTCAGCAAACTGAATGCAACTCGGCAGCACCGATGGAGACGTACCGTGTTCACACACATGGACGTATTACCGCCGGGGCATTGCACCAGACCGTCTTTGCACTCGTCCACATCTGGGAAGAGCCGAAGGATAAGGATATGGACGGGAAGAGCAGAAGGATTCGTGTGCCTTACCGACGCATTGCTTCCCATCCGACTTGAATCCGGGCTCGCAGAGGCAACTATAGCTACCTGAACAGATACGGTAATTTGGTAGAGAGTTCGGGTGTGTGATTCATGGAAATCTTACCCGCTGTATTTTGACACCGAGCATTCCCGTTGCATACATTCTCCAGGAAACATTCGTTGACATCTATGTGGAAGCAAAATCTCTGTACAAGAGCCGTTCGGATACCGAGGACGATCGACTTACCCACGCAATACTGTCCGTCTCCCGACCAGCCCTTATTGCACACGCAACGCGGTTTATTCTGAGCCAATTCGCAATGGGCGTGATCGCCGCATCGAAGATCGCACGGCGGCAATCGTCCGTTGTTGGGTGTCTCGATGGTGGTCGTGGTGTAAAAGGGAATGTTCGGGGGAAGGATGGGTGCTGGCGGACGAGTGGAGACCTCGGCGGTGATCTGAAAGAGCTCAAAGGTCAAATTCGCAAGCCTCGACGGATCTCTTCGGAGGCCACCGGCCGGGAAAGGATTTTGCTTACCGCTTCCACATCCTCGGCTACCGTAGTGGCGACTTCGGTGTTAGCTTCCGTGGGTGTCGTCGTTGTGGTTGTGGTCGTTGGTCGAGACACTTTCGTGGTCGATTTGATCGCCGGAAGGGTTTTCGTATTCGCAACGACCGGAGTGCTGGCGGTTTTCTGCGAGGCCTTCGCTCCAATAGCGGCGACCGCGGCAGCTAACGGTGGCGCGTTCACGGTCAGCTTCGGTTGGACAACGGCGAAGACGGGAGCCGCAGTCGAACCTGCAGCCGCCGCGGGCGGAACCGAACCGCGAGTGACCAAAGTGGGAACGAGGACCCTCGGCGCTGCATCAACAACGACCGTTTGCGAGTCGGTTTTGGACGCCGGCGGTGTCTCAGCTCCGTTTGCAGCTGAAAACAAAAACCCCAATTAGCTAAGTCGAACAAACAGAAAAGGGAAGAAGCAGATTACGGATGCAAGCACCAGAAGCGTCCTCATATCCCCCAGCAACGCAAGTGCAAATGAAAGAGCCCATCGTGTTAACGCAATTCGGCTGCCGGGCATCATTGGAACACGGAACTCCGATCGCGCATTCGTCAGTATCTTAGCAAAAGCAAAAGAAAGGAGTTAGCATACTGAAAAACTCTACTGAAAGCCGAAAAGCGGTGAGGAGACAGCAATATGCGGAGATATAAGGATCAATGGGCAGTCGTTAGTGCTCATTGTCAGATATAGTCAAAGGATCCACGTGGATTCCCGACTGGAAAAACGGTTACAGAAATCCTGAGCCACCATGAATCCAGAGAATCTGCAGACTAAACCTATGCCCTTAGACCAAACACTGTCCACCTCACGTACCCAAATCGCAATACGGCGCATTCGTCCAGCCCGGTGCACAATCCAGCGTCGGGCAAACTCCGTTGATCACGTTGCAAATTCCACTGGAGCAATGGCAATGGCGGCTGCAGTCGTACGAGAACTCGTTGCGTTCGCATCCTGAAATTTCCACCCAAGCTCCGTATAATCAATCGATCGAGTGAAAGAATAGTCGATTGCTTACTATTGACACATTCGAGTCCTTTGAATCCGGGTCCGCACAAATGCACGTCGGATCCGTCGATTTTGAACAACCATTCGCCGGGGATACCGATATCGCTGTCGTTGGCCAATCGGACAACGTTAGCGCTGCCAGAACCGGGCATGTTGAACGAGCGATGGCCTTGAGGACCCTCGTTGAATCCAGCCTAAACTTGTTCAACCTTTAGAAAACAGTCAAACAGAGCGAAACGGGCATCGACTTACGATCGCATTATTGTGCCACTTCAATTTGCTATAGACCACGTGAGCGAATGTTCCGTTATTGCTGAGGATCAAAGCCAACTGGAAGATGTTCCTGTCCTGAAAGCGGAAACCATTTAGTCTCCTTTGATCACCTTGGCGAATCGTTTCCTTCTCGAACTGACCGCATTGGGATAGTCGTTGGGCGCATCGGCGGGTGCCACGTTCTCCCATGTCACCACGACGACCGATTTGGGTTTGAACTCATTGCCGTAGTGATATTGGATCTGAACTTCGCTGGCTGCCAGTGACAGCACGTTTTCATCTGAAAGCGATTTAAGACCGTCATTCGGCGACCTTCGGACGACTGAGGAAATGGACTGGATCATTGCTTCCTTGCGAAGGGTTCTTGAGCGATAGATAGATTGACTGGAGTCAGTTTGAGTGAACTCACAATCAGAAGAGGGTCTGGTGCCTCAACGGTACTCTGTTCTTACACACTACTGTTCAGATGACGCAAGAAGAAACTAGCAGTGTTCTTCTGTTTCATGTGTGAACTATTCGCGATCTCAATCCACTCCTAATACGGAATGATCCCGAGCCTAATGTTCTATCGAGCCATATTCTCCCTACTCTCAAAAACCCCCTGCAATCCAGCATACTTCAACATTGCACTCTCGAAACCGTTATGCAGATCCGATTAAGGGAGTCAGAGACCGATTGAAAAACGGGCGGTGCTCTCGAATTGATTCTGCACATGTAGTCGTTAACCTCATTGCGAATGAATTGGATGGACTTGTGAAAATTATGCGATTACGGGCGACACTTTTTTCATTTCATAACCCCCGTGAGGAGAAGACCAAAACTCCCGTGAGTAGTATTACACACATGCGAATCCCAGCGGGGGAAAAAACGGGCGGGTGGCGATCGTAATGATTGGGCATACCGTAGAGAAGGAGGAGAAGAATGACGGTCGCTGGGGCGAGCAGATCGGCGCCGCCCGTCGGTTCCTGTCAACCTCGCACCGAGGGCATGTGTCGCAAATGAGTAGCGAAGTTGACAAATGACGATACACACTCGCGCCATGCCCGTACTCGGTGGCGATGGCATCCGCACGCACATACAGACTCGCGGCCGATTCTCGCCTTCGGGCGATTGGGCGCACGATAAAAAAGAGGGCGACTGTATCGAAATGACCTAATTCCGCGAGTAATCTAGGTTGGCACTAGTGTCCCCCCGACTGAAACGTATTCACACGCGCCGCGCCGCCTCCTCACCCACCCGAGGTGACCGAGAGACGGGAGCACACGCGACTGTCATCATCGCCCATCATCATCATCATCATCGACGACGACTAGAGTCCGAGTATGATAGAATGGACAACAAAGAGCTAAGCATTCATTTCCACCCACCTTCCGTCTCTCGATAATACACGCGTCCCGTGTCGCCCAAGCTGACCGGGGCCCAATACACGGCCGCCATTTTGGGCGCATTCGGGAATTGGTTCGGTGTCGCGTTCTCCAAGCCCGACCCAAAACCCACGGCACCATCGCGGCTAATCTGAAACGATGAAAGAAAGACTCTGTAGCACCTTCGCACAATCCGGAGCAGTAGTCGTCGTAAAACTTACGTAGAGAACGGTCGCATTCTCCTCCAGGAAAGTCACCTCGTGCTTGGTCACGTACGCTTGGGTCTTGGTGTATGGCTCCAGGACCTTGTCCCCTTTATCCTCTCCGTACGGATACAATCGAGCGCTGAATATGAATGGCACGGTGAGGTTCAAATCGATTTGAGCCGGACCGTCGCCCGAATCGAATTGTCGTTTGGGTCTCGAATGGTGAGCTATAAACGAGAAACGGACTCTTGAGGCTCCTGAGATCACTGAAAAGCCTTTGCACTGTACAGTTCTACTCGCATTCCTCTCATTCACCCATTCTCTCTTTCTCGTTTATGTTCATCGGTCTAAACGAGTCCATTTGACCTTCTCTTCTTCTCTGCGACACCAAATTGGCCGTCGTGTATTATAATACGAGGGTACTCGTAAGCCGTTTGGATACACGCCTTCTCTCCCACGCTCTCTCCCACATGTCCATATTCGGCCATGCTCGGCAATTACCTTGACCTCGAGAGTGTGAGGGAGGATGGACACCACCGATCAAGGAGGAGAAGAGAATTTTGTTTTGGATCCATTTCGACCAAGGTCAACCTCCGAGTACTATCTAATATTCCTCGGCATCAGTGGAAGAGAGTCTCCAAACTCGAGACTCCCAAATAAGGGACTAAAGAGTTGCCACCACAAAGAGAGAGAGGACTCACTTTTCGGTTGATACCGATGATGGCCGGTCCAATGAGCTCGGGCGACGCCGTCCAAGAAGCCGATGATTAGGGCGAGGAGGAAAATCCTGAACAATCCAATCTCCATTCTCCCGTGTGTCCAAAATGGAAGATACCAATTTGATGATTCGTCTTCTCTCGACTTCTTTTTCGAAATGACAGTGATCGCTGGTCGAAATCAAAAACAGACAACACAATGCGAATGGCGTCGGAGAATCGAGAAAGCCCTCACTGGTCGGGCGTCAAAAAGAACATAGTAATTTCAGAATTGGTCTTCTCGTCGGGAGTTCGAAAATGTGGCCGGTCTGATATCCGTGTCGACCTCCGCTCGTCGATAAATTACCGAATAGGGCGTCAGTGAGTTGTCCGGGGTTCCGTTTCGTAGAAATCTCGAATCGGTCTGGACCACAGTCAACTGGGCGACTGGCTGAGGGACGGGGCGCTGGTCAGGATACGGGGGATTGGAGGGCGGGCGGTCGGTCGAACAGGGGACTCTCTCCACACCACCACGAAACGAACCCACCCACTTCGCGCGGCGCGATTGGCGGGATGGACGGACGGGTGGACGGGGGCACTTTTTCCACGTACGTACTTCTAACCTTGATCTTCGTCGCTCGTCGAAGGCTCAGTCCTAAATTCTTGCCGAATCGGCCTTGGTTGAGAAGTCAATAAGAAGAAGACGAATCTTACACGCACGACCCGTCGCGCCACCAATTCATTAATGGGCGACTCTCTCGAATCGGGGTCACAAACGTGAACGATACTCTCCCCAACAGTCTCATCATTTCCAGACCAATACGTATTTACCCGCCGAATGCTCCAGTAGCAAAGTTTTTCCTGGAACAAAACACCGATCGTCTTTTCTTCGCGAGAGAGTTCGAGTTTTTACGCGCGCGCTCTAGGATGTCCCCGACGGTCACGACACGCGACTCCCACTTCGCCTTCGATCCACGTTCGACACTAATCAGTGCCTAATTTGGGATCGAGAGTAAGTGATCAAGGGATTTGGTTGGGCAAGACAGGGAAAGGGATGTCCATCGATCGATCAGATCGGCGAACGGTGGTGTGGTTGGCGAAGGTGTTCCCTCCCGATCGATCGGCTATAGAGTTAGCCCAAATGTATAGGGGTTGCTCGTCGAGAGGATCGAAATGTGAAACCACACTCAATCGCTTCCATCAATCCCAAGGTCCCGCCTCCCATCACAGCACATCATCAAACAGGCGAAAACAATCCTCAACGTAATATATTCATCAACTTCAACTTCGTTCAACAATCAAAGAACGCGCGACAATTGCTTCTACCTCTTAACACCGTATTTCTCCATTTCTTTCGTTCACGACCAAGCATCGTTGGCGCCGCCGCCCCATTCTCCGGTGGCGGTGGTGGTACCACCACCAGCGGCAGCAGTTTGCGGTGCAGCCTGTTGGGCCCATTCGGCTTCCGTCTCTTGAGCCCAATTTTGAATAACGGGCGCGTTGAAATCGCCGATCGGAGCGCTCTGAGGAGCCGCTTCGCCAGCCCACTGAAAAAAAGATAAAAGAAGTTAGTAAGCGAAAAGCATGCCGAGTGTCTAAACAATGAATTGAAATATCATTATCCCAGTTCCTATATCATGCGCATAGAAAGCAAAGCCCCTCCTGCGCCTTCATGCCTCAAAGTAAAGCAAGCACTCAAAAACACTTACATCCGGAGCGCCTTGAGCTCCCGTATCCGCGCCGCCTCCCCAACGATCCTCGCCAGTCTCCATGACGTCCTTCGTTTTGTCGACTTGCTCTTCCTTTTCGATCTGAAACAAAATTGAAATTATATTAGTATGAATAAGTTTCTGACAAGAAAAAAAGCTGAAGACTTACTT
The DNA here is from genome assembly GCA_034700065.1 of Mesodorylaimus bastiani. Lineage (NCBI taxonomy): Eukaryota > Metazoa > Nematoda > Enoplea > Dorylaimida > Dorylaimidae > Mesodorylaimus > Mesodorylaimus bastiani. Next base: position 21,594 of record JAQGCW010000004.1, on the reverse strand, counting down.
CTTCCGGATCGCGATAGAAATACAAATCGACCATGACTTCCTTGTGGTCGGCGGTTCGGAAACCCAATTCGCGAGTGGTTTGACCGCGAAGAATCAAGACTTCACGAGCCAACATCCACCACAACAAACCGACCGACTTGGCTCCCTGAAAAGAGAATGCACATTTCATTGAGCAATCAGATGCAATCGTAAATGAACATCAACCAGCACTTACCTTGTTATTGCCGGGAATAGCGATATCGACCAATTTCAACGGCGAGTCGGTGTTCGTGAAAGCGATAACGGGGATGTTCACGTAGCTCGCTTCCGTGATGGCTTGATGATCGGTTCGCGGATCGCAAACGACCAACAATCGCGGCTCGCGGAAAGCCTTTTGGATCTGATTGGTGAACGTTCCTGGAAATGAAAAGAAGCGATAAACATGCGCTTGAAGGAAACCGTCAAAAGAAGACTTATCATCTGCCCCAGAAGACTTTATTAAACTTAAGCCCCGAAACACCCAACCTTCACAAATAATGAAGAAAACCCAAGAAACTTACCCGGAGTGAATCGTCCGGCGTTCGGCGTGGCTCCAACGTGCGTGGAGAACTTGAGAATGGCTCGTTGTCCGTACGGCCTGGCCGAAATCACGCAAACATCGGCCGGATTCTCGATGGCGGCGATCGCACGAGCGGCCAACAAGATCTTCTCCCACGTTTTCTTCAAATTGATGATGTAGATTCCTGAAAAAAAGAGGACAGATAAATTTTGAGAAAATTCTTTCAAACGAACAAAGTTACACTACTGTATTAATTCATTAAAATATATACTTCAACCAATTACATAATTAGAAACAAAGAGTGAAAACTATAAAAAAAGAAGCAAACCAAAAAAAAACTGTACTTACCGTCCGGTTTCCTCGAATGAACGTATTGTTCCATTTGGAAATCGACATTCCTGGCGCCGACGTGCGTTTGACAAACCAAAAATTTGATCACGTCTTCTTGACGCAATTGCATGCCGTCGCAATTTCCCGACATTTTTACGTTTTTTATAAATCAAAATTACATATAACTTTCAAAATATACTACTCGAAATTTTTGGAAAACGAAGAAGAAAACGACCAGAGCTGAAAATGAAAATCCACGAAATCGAGAAAATCCTTCTCAGCGCACGTTTGGACCATTCCAATATGATATAAGCAGTTTCTCAAACACAAAGAGCGCCAAAGCAGACAAACAAACAATCGATGAATTCACAAAATTGTCCGTCTGATCAATCAAATTAATCGAATCGAATCGATTTCTTCCAAAAATGGATGTAAACGTCAAAATTTTGGGAAATTCCCATCCTGCGTTCGAAAATTTCTCGATTCGACTTTCCGATTCGAACGAGACCGTCGGCGAAATTAAAACGAAAATCGCTCAACGTCTAAAATTGAAAACTTCGTCGGCGATTCGACTCGTATTTTCCGGGCAATATTTATCGAATGATCAACAACGAATCGACGACTTGGAATTGGGCCCTTCGACGTATTTGAACGCATTGATCGCCGATATCGCCGACGAACAACGATCGATCGACGCCGAGAAACATGAATCGATCGACGATCGTTCTCCTCGTCATTGGCGAAGTCGATTTTTCGTCTATTGCAAGAATACGTGCAAAGAATTAACGCCGGGCAAGCTACGCGTTCGATGTTCCGTTTGTAAATCGTCGGCCGTTTTGGTGTTGAAGGAGCCGAATTCGTGGAATGATATTTTGACTCGCGGATCGATCAAATGTCAATGTTTGGAGAACGGTTGTCGTATTTCGCCATCGTCCGAGGAGGAGCCGAATTCCGACGATTCGTCGTCGTCGTTGCCCGCCGTCGAATTCTATTTCAAGTGCTCGCAATGTTCGATGGAAGAAGGCGTCGTCCCATTGCCGCAAGTCAAACCGATGCGTGCCGATGGAAACGTTCGTCCGTGTTCCATTTGTAGCGTAGATGCCGACGGAACGCGTATGATTATCTTCTCGTGCGAATCGGCTCACTCGACGTGTTTGAATTGTTTCGTCGCTTATGCCACCGAGAAATTGGAACGCCGCAGTTTCGTCATGCATCCGACGATCGGATACACGTTGCCTTGTCCGGTACATCCATGTCACGACGGATTCATCGTCGATAGTCATCATTTTCGGCTATTGGGCGAGGCGCAACTCTACGACAAGTATCATCGATTGGCGGCCGAGATTTATTTGCTCGGCGAAGGCGGCATGTATTGTCCGAAAGTGGATTGTGGCGAAGCGTTCATCGCCGACGTCGTTCCACCGCCCGATCGACGACGATCGCAAGACGACGCGGATGCCGCCGACGATGCCCGACGACTGATTTTGTGCCCAAAATGCGGCTGGGCCTTTTGTTATTATTGTCGAATGGGGGCGTCGGAGTGTCGCTGCGCAACGTTGGGAGTTCGACGAGATCCTGAATCGATCGCATCACGAATCGCCAACGCCGCACTCCCGTCGTTGGGCGGCGCCTCGAATTCGACTTCGGACGAAATGAGAAGTTTCGTCACCATTCATTGGACGACCAAATCGTGTCCGAATTGTCGAGCACCGACCGAGAAGAACGAAGGATGCAATCATATGACGTGTGCTCAATGCAGCTTCGATTGGTGTTGGGATTGCGAGAAGCGATGGACCGAAGATTGTCAATGGAATCATTGGTTCGATTAGGAAGCGATGAACGCAGGATAATTTTTGGGTGCTATAGAATGTAGCTCAATCGTGCTGTGCATTAACAAAGTTCCACTTTTATGTATCTAGACCAGATAAGATGAATTTAGGCATTATGTATGATTTAAAAAGGGTTTTTGGCCACAGCAACCCTAATATAACATCAAATCAGCCTCAAGTATACATAAAATGCAAAGAAAACGAAGCACGATCAATAGGCGATAAGCTTACGCGGCTTTCAGAATAAATAAAGAGCACGCAAAACTTGAGAAAATATCGATTAGTAGCTCCAAATAATAAGCATGGTCTTACGTACCTTACATAGTCACGTGACTCCGTTGCTGTTTCTCTTTCTTCTTTCGTGCTTTGACTTGCTTGTAATGAACGCGTTCCAAATCCTCGTCGCTAATGTTCAATTCCGACACCTGAAATAACAGGCATATCAGGATAGCTCAAAGTATTTCAAAGCTCAAAAATCTATGCTTACCTTTTGCACCAAATATTCCTCGTTCAAATTTTCGATCGGCAAATGACGTAGTCGTTCGATCGTTTCGTACATCGACGGACAGGCGTTGAGTTGCTCGCGCGAGCTGAGGCCATACTTGAACAGGAATACGCCAACTTTGAATAAGATTTTGACGCCTAAAATGAATAAAAGGTAGAAATAAAAAAAGTTCGAGAGCAAGAGCAGACACTGAAATCCTTACCTTCGCACATGAACATGTCCAAAACTCGCAAGACGCAAGACCAAGGCAGCGTTCGGCAAAATGCGCACATGAACCATTCGACCATGTAGAGGACGGGATCGATATTTTGCTTCTTCTGAAACGGAGATTTGAATGAATAGACAGCAAAATGAAAGATTCTTCAATCTTCTCACTTACCAGATGTTTGTAACTCGAATAGGAATGTTTCTTCAACAAACCGAACAAAATGTCGCCGTCCAATTGAATCGCTTCCTGAAATTTTTTCAATCTTTTAGTTCAAAGCAAGAAGAAGAACAAGAAGAAGGCAAACTCACCAAACCAGGACTATAATAACCAGGCAGGTACTTCTGGCAAATTTGAGCAAAACAATAGAACGCTTCGTGCGCCGGCATGTGCATGAGGAGGGCGGCGGCGATCGGTGCTTGAGCTTGACAATAACCTTCCTCCGGATGAAGTAATGTCCACGCTTTCAACACGCGGAACAAGTCTTGTTGCCTGAAACAGATAACGAAACATGCGGTTAGTCATATCAGAAAAGAAAACGTGAGAAGTCTGGCGAGCTTACCCGAACTTTCCGTACGCTGTCGACTGGGAGAATAGCTCGTGGTTGGGATATTGCCGATTCAGATCTTTGCTGATTTCCGAATTCCAATGCGGATCGCCCTCGTGATTGTCCAGGGTCTAAAACCCGATTTTTTAAAAATTCACTGTTGAAATACTGAAAAGAAATCGACTCACCTCGAAAATATTCTTGGTTTTGTTGCTGGTCATGAAAAATTGGGCGCCGCATAAATATTTCCAAGCTCGTGGTCGGACGGAAGATGGAATTCCTTTTCGACATCGTTCTCGCACCTGAAATTTCAAAACTTCCATTTTAAAACTTTGATAAATTTGAAGTTTTCTTGAACTCACCTTATCGAATCTTTTGGTCATAAAAAATTGCCAATTACTCAGCATTTCCAACCATTTCGATTCGCGTCGGCGGAAAACATCGACGGGAATTTTAACTTCCCTGAAAATCAGGAAAGCATGTCGAAATTATTAAAACGAAAGGGCCTAAAAGTTCTTCACTTACTTTCCGGTTCCTCCCAAAAATCCGAATCGATCAGGTTCACGCGCGTCAACGACGGGATTCTCCAATTTGGGCGGCGCAGCGAATCCATTCTCCTCGTCGACATCTTCTTCTTCGTCGATCGCATCGTCCTCGGCGATCGCCAGCCCATTGGCGACGTGACGAATGTGTTCGATATCGTTGATACTTTCTTCCTCGCCGATGGAAGAAGACGTCCGATAGGATGCGGCGGGCAACGTCGAACGCGTCGTCGACGATATCATCGAAACGTGCTGCTGATCGCCGCCGATCGGATGTTGTTGCGATGAAGGCGACATTGTTCCCCGAGATGATGACGAATTATTGAACACGAAAGGCGCCTGGGTGAAACAGTTCTCGTCCGAATTCGTCGTCGAAGCCGTCGTCGTTATTTCTTTGTAGACGACGATTTTCTCGATCTTCTCGTTCATGACCAATTCGTCGGATTCGTCTTCTTCTTGATCGTAATCGGGCGTCGGATATCGAACGCGTGGCGGCGGTCCTCTCGGATTCGGCCCATTGTAGAACGGTTGCTGTTGTTGTCGTCGATCGGGACTCGTCGCTCCATCGTCTCGATATCCGTCTCCTCGATGTTTCGTCGTTTCGAATTCGATACTCGATGTTAGTGACATTGTCGACGGCGATCTGGAAAATTAGGAATTTTGTTACTGTAAAAAATTTAAAAGAAAGAACATTTTAATTTATTTTTAATTCTCTAAAAACGCACTCGGACCGAATGATTTCAAAACTATTCGGTCCGAATGAGTTTTGAAAGTTATCGAATCATCGAATCCTCAAATCAAAAAATTCATCGAATCTTCCAAATCGCAAAGCAAAAAATCACAAGACAAATCAAAAACTCTTACCTTTCAAATCCTTTCGCCTCTTCAAAGATTTCACGAATTTTAATTTATGAAACGAATAATCATTTTGAAACAAGTTTTTGATTTCGACGAACGACAGATTCCAAAAAGAAAGGCGAAGTCCAAAATAGTCAAAATAGTCATCGAGAACAAAATGGAATTCGCGCACAATTGGTGAAAGTGTAAAGTAACTGCTTATGGCAATTTTGAATGCTCATTTTGTTGCACGCTTGTGCGTTCTGAGAATTTTTGCAAAAATCGAAAATTCTTCTCTTTGCTTTTCTTTCGAATCGAAAATTTCGCTTTTTTGCATTCTCGAATCGTTACCAATCGATCGATTTGGTAACCGATCGGAATTATTTGGCAAATTTTGCATTTTGTGAACAATAACGTAAAACCGAAGAAGAAGAAAATTTCGGACCTTCAGTTTTATTACGGATTTATTTTTGTGCAAAACTCGGTTCGCAAAAGGACGAAACATTTTATGATCGCCGTTCAATCATCGATCGAATGAAAATGACGACGAAACAAGTAACGGCTGGCCGATTTAGCGGCGGACAAGATTCCGCTCCGATTATGGTAAGTGGCTTTTTTTGTGATTTCTTGAAGTCTTGTAAATTTAAAAATGTATTTTTGTTTGCAGGAATACGTGAATAGCCAAATGCCGAACGGACGAATGTTGCCAGTGGCGATTTCGATGATCGTAAGTACCGATTTGCGTAAAAATTTGAATGATTCTTTTTTTAATTGAAGATGTTTTCAAAATTTTAGGGCACGTCGGTTCGGGTGCAAACGAAAGAGGGCAAACTTTACGAAGGAATATTGAAAGCGTTTTCGAGCAATGTAAGTAGAAATTTGCATATGTATATTTTCTTGTGCGATTGCAATTGAGATTTGATCGAGATGTTTTCATTTCAGTACGATTTGGCGTTGGAAGTGGCGCATCAATTGGAAATTGGAAAGGAGGACGAATTGCCACGTCGAAGCACGGTTCTGGATAAACTCGTAGTCAAAATCGAGGACGTCGTGAAACTCGAAGGAACGCCGGATCTGGATTCTATTGTGAAAAGTAAGTGACCGTCTTAGAACTCGTAAAAATATAGTTGGAAGTATTTATAGTTGTATCTGTTTTTTTTTAGCTACTGGCTTTATGACCGATTCCGAGATCAGCCGCGCCAACAATGGTTTGCCCGATCCCATGCGAAAGTTGGAAGCGTGGGAACCAGATGCGGATATGGACGACGATCATCTACCATCGGATGATCACGCATTGGTGAGTTTTCATTCAAGTTTTTATCAGCTTCGCTTTGCATCGAATCATGTAAGTTTGGTTTTCAGGTCGACGGATGGTCGGTCGACGAAATGTTCAAGAAGAACGAGAACGAATTCGGCGTGCAATCAACTTATAACGAAAGTCTTTATCATACGTAAGTGACTTCAGAAGCTATTCGATTTCTTTTTCATCTCATTGCTCATCTGGTTTCAATTTTTAGGGCCGACCTCAATATCGATCCGAATAGCGAAATCGATCAAGAACGAGCGAGGCGCGCCAGCGCGCTCGCGAGAGAAATCGAACGTAATCCAGCGTCGAAACGGAACGCCGAGTTGGAGAACGACGACGAGGAACGGGACATCATCACTAGGAACAATAGCAACAGTGCCAACAGCAGCACGGCTACGACGCCCACGTCTGGAGCTCCTCCAAACAGGTAACCTCGTTTTTTCTTTCCTTTTGTATTCGTGTTTTGATTTGATCCGATCGATTTTCAGATACATTCCACCAGGCAAACGCCAACCCGCTGATCGTTCCAATCGTGGCGGTCGTCGAGGAGGCACTGCTGGTGCTTCGTTCCCTTCGCAAATGCGTAATCAAGCGGGCGGCGATATTCGCGGCGGGCCGAATCGTGGCGGACCACCTCGTGGCGATTTCGGCGATGCTGGCGTTCATCAGATTTCCGGAGGTTATTACGGTCAACGGCCTGGAAATCGTTTTCAACAACCTCAGCAGCAACAACAACATCAGCATCAGCATCAGCAACATCATTCGCTCATGGCCCAAACGTCGCACGATAGATCGGCGCCGCCTGGACCAGGTATGAATGAACGAATTTTTTATTTTGTGGTTGTTTTTTTAAATATGATCGTTATTTCCAGGAGTGCCTAACGAATGGGAACGTAACAAAGGGCAGAAGAGACAAGACATTCGCGACAATCAAAACGCCGGATCTTACCAACAGCTTCCGCCTCAAATGCCCGGTGGGCCTCCGATGACGAGACCATTGATGCCGCCGCCGCCTCGTCCGAACGTCGAAGCAAATGGGAATCGAAGGAATATTAAGAAACGTAAGTAGCATACTTTTCGGTGTCGCTAGAAGTTTTACAAGTGCACCAATTTTCAGCCGAAGAACATTTGGAGGAATTGAAGAAGTTCAAGGACGATTTTCAATTGGCGCCAGCAGCAAACATTCCGAATATGTCGCAAAGACCGAGCATCGGCGGCTCGTCCGGAATGCAGCCGCCATCGTCCGCATCTCAAGCGAGAATGGTTCCGCAATCGTCGCCAACCCAAGCGCAGTATCCGCCGATGAACGTGCCGCCGCCACCGCCGCCGCAACAATCGCAACAACGTCGAAGTCCGGATTTGAAGAATCAGTCGACCACGAACTTCGCGATTCCTGGCGGTCAGCCTCCGCATCATCAACAGCAGCACGTCCATCCGAAGCAACCGATACAAATCTCTCCCGGACAAGCTCAAACTGCCGCGCCGCCGACATCGCATCCGCCGCCGTCGATGATGAGAACGGACGTTCCGCCGAGAATGCCCATCGGCAACGAAGCAATTTACTCGTCGCAAGTTCAACATCAACATCAACAACAAGCGCATGCGTCGATGCAATCTCATCCCTCGATCGATTATTCCAATCAGTTGCATATTCATCAGCAACCTCAACGCCCGAATCATTCGTCGATGATGGCAATGCAAGGAGGACAAGCTGGAGCCGGCAGTGGCCCCGTACCGCCAAAGATGCAATCGATTCCCGGACACATGCAACAAATGCACCAACAACCGCCGATGGTCCTCGGTCAACCGCCGCCGCCATCAGTCGTTGCGACTTCGACGGCTCAAGCTGCTCAGCAACAACAACAACCGCCGCCTGTGCATCAGCATCAAGAGCAAGAACAACGACATAACGATTCTTCGTCCGAGTAAGTTGTTAACCTTTCCTTTTTTTAGTGGTTTTGACGATATGCTTGTTTTAGGTCGGGCAAGAAACAATCAAATTTGAATCCGAATGCGCCCGAATTTTGTCCTAAGCAGCCGCCGCCGCAACAGCAACAGCAGCAGCAGCAACAGCAACAAGTAAGTAAATTAGCTCCCACTCGTGTTTATATTGCACTACAATAAGATGTTGTATCTTTTTCTTTCAGCAGTTTCGACCGGCATCGACCGCAGCGGCTCCTCCGATGGTACCAATGATGAGCGGTTATCCCCAAGTCCAAAGCCCGCCGCATATGTCCCAAACTCCGGTCGCTACGTCCGCTATCTATGGAAACGTTCCGATGACCGCGCAGGTGCCGAATCCAGCGGCGTACGTCGGCCAGGTTTCGTACTCTCAACATCAGCCGCATTCGTCGGCGCCCGTGGTACAATTGGTTCCTCAAGGCCTCTACGCGTTTCCGGGTTCGGTGATGCGCCAAAGAGCACGTAAGCCGCTTTTTTTTCTTGGAAGTCGTTCTCGATTTATTGATTTGTTCGTTTTCAGCAATGCCAGGACAACCGCAACAAGCCGTCGCGGCGGCCACCGGACAACCGATCATGGCTACTCCGTATCAACAGCAACAAATCGTCATGTTCCAATCGCAGCAGCATGTTCTCCAGTCCGGAGCAGCATATCCTCAAACTTCTACCGTTCCGGTAAGTAGTATGATGGTTTTTTTAAAAGTCGAAAGGAAATGCTCAAATGAAATGTGTCTCCGTTTTAGTACTTCGTCAATGCGAATCGAATGATCGCGCCGCAATATATCGCTCAGCAAGCGTCCACGGGGAACGAGAATTCTCAACAGGCATTATATGGTGAGTGAAAGCGGAAGTACAGGGGTTTGGTTATTTATTACAGTTTTAACAAAGCACCTATTCTCGACATGATTTCAGCTGGCCAAATTCAATATCAACATCAACCACCGACGCCAGTGCCGACGGGCATGCATCCAGCTCCTCAATACGGTCAGCAACAAAACAATGGCAATAACAATCATTCACAAACGCCGCCCACGTCGCAACAATCCGCGTCTCAACCAACGAATCAAAATCCCGCCGCTGGTCCGCCTCCGATGCAGCCTCAGCAGCAACAGCAGCAGCAGCAGCAGCAACCGGGCACCGTGGTTAGTGGAGCTGGTCCAATGAATCCGAACCCTGTGATAACGTATCCGCCATCGGCACCGACTCCGCAATCGCCTCAATATCCTCCGGCGCCCGGTGCGTATCCGCCGCCGCCTTACGTCTTCGTCGCCACAACTCCGCAAGGCGCTCCTTACATGGCGGCCGGACCGGCTGGTCCGCAATATCCGGGCATGATACAAAGCGCCGTTCCTTACGGATACGCGACTCAAGCGCATTATATTGGCCCCGAACAATTCGCCGCCGCAGCTGCCGCGCAAGGTAAGTCTAGTTTACGATCCATTGGTTCCTGTTTTTGCTTGCGTTTGCATTTTTGTCTTCTTATATAACTAACCCCGACTGATGTGCTTACGAACCACCCAGTTGTTTTAATTTCGCTTCAGTTTATTTTTTTCTTTTGTTCGTTTTGTAGCTGCTGCGCAACAACAGTTCGCGAATGCGGCTTATCATCCGGCCGTCTTACGTTCTTCCTCTGTCGCTTCGTATCCGCCTAACGGTACGCCGGTCACCCACGCTTCAGGTAGTGCGTATCTGCTATCGTTTTTTTGCTTTTTATTTTTTCTCTTTCACTTTTATCTTGTTTCGATTGGGTTGTGTTTAGTTTTCTTTGCATTTTTGAATTCTAATATCCATGTTTTGCTTTTCAGGACCACCGTCGGTCTCGCATCAAAGCAGCCACTCGTAAAAATGGGTCATTTTTCCGTGGGTAAGTTGATCCATTATGATCTTTTTCCTTTCTTGTCTTGACTGATGGTTAGGTTCTAAGTTCTTGCAAAGACCTCCTGCGATTTCTGATTACTCCGATTTCTGGTTTTTCAGATCCTCCAAAGTGCGATGGTCGTTCGATTATTTGTGGAAGTATTCGTTTCATGGTCTTGACGAGAGCGATATGGAAAATCGAAATCCGAAACAAGCAATCTTAGTTTAGTTCATCTTCATTTTCATTCGTCCACGATGGAATATCGCTTCTTCTTTTTTCTCCTAAAATCGAGCGAATCAAGTTTTCAAGATTTATTAATTAGTAATTTCCTTTTCCCTTTTTCAAAACCTGTTTGCGTTAGTTCCTTTTTTCTCTCTTTTTGACAACACAATTTGCTTACTCGATATGGATCTGGCGTGTGTTTTTCAGTTTCCTTTTTCTCTCAATCAAGTAGTATTTATTCATATTCGCTCTTGGGTCACGTTTGGAAGTAAAGGAACATGTCGCTCGATGATCGCCCAGTCTCCTGGTCGTTCGTTTTGTTGAGATCGGTTCGAATACCGACGACTTCGGTCGAAAATACTTTTTTGAACTTGTTATGAAACGTTTTAACCTGAATCCATTGTGGTTTGGATTGTGTTTTGACTAATTCGATCATCGGTTTTTACAGGTGAAATTTGGAGATTCGTATTTTTGATAAAAGCCGTCTGGAATTCGCCTGGAGATCGCTCTGGTGCAGGACGATAATGGAATCTACGAGCGAACGATCGATCGATTGACGAGAGAATCGTGGCGAGTGAACAGCAAAAGAAGAGAGAAGGTAAGTGGAATTTGCTTATGTTTGCTGACCTTTTGTGTTTGAGGGCGTTGTACGTTGTAAACAATGATTTCCGTTTTCAAGGAAACGTTCAAAAAATATCACGAGAATGTGGTCGGTTCCCAGCGAACGAATGCCCGTGAAGAAGAAAGCGGACAAATCCGTCGACGTTCGAGTCACCACGATGGACGCCGAATTGGAATTCAGTCTGGACGTAAGTCATTCTTTATTTTCTTCTTTGGGCTTTCACACTTTTTCGAATTGGGCGAGTTTCTCATCGCGTATGTTCGGATATTTTCAGTACAAGGCCAGTGGACGCGATCTGTTCGATTTGGTTTCGCGAACGGTCGGCTTACGCGAGATTTGGTATTTCGGCTTGCAATTCATGACCGAGAAAGGGTATTACGATTGGCTGGCATTTGACAAGAAGGTAAGGACTTACACTGTTTCCAAAGAGACTTCAACTTTTACAACATGAATCCTGCAAGTACCTAATTCGCTTTTCCGCCTTTTCTAGGTCGTGGCTCAAGGAATCAAGAAAGCGGAAAATGGATTTCACTTCTTCTTTTTGGTCAAATATTATCCGGAGGACGTATCGGAGGAATTGATTCAAGACATCACGCAACATTATTTTTATTTACAAGTCAAACAGTTTATTGTCAACATGGATATCTATTGCCCGCCGGAAGCATCGGTTTTGTTAGCTTCTTACGCCATTCAAGCTAAGGTTAGTTAAAATTCCATTCCATTTTCTTTTTTTAAGGCTCTGGTCACCTTTCAGTTCGGCGATTTCGACGATTCGATTTACAAGCCGGGAATGCTATTGATCGATGAATTACTTCCGCAACGAGTCATCGATCAATATCAAATGACGCCGGACATGTGGGAAGATCGAATTAAAACGTGGTGGATGAATAATAAAGGCATGACGAGGTAAGCCCGTTAGCTTTTTCTTCCTTTTTTCTTGTTTTTTTTTTGTTTTATCAAATGTTTGGTTTTTAGGGAAGAAGCCGAATTGGAATATTTACGAATCGCACAAGATTTGGACATGTACGGGATTCATTATTTCCCAATTTGCGTAAGATTTTTTAAAATTTAAAATTGTCTTTTCCTGAATGATGACAACTTTCCGTTTCAGAATAAAAATGAATCCGATCTGTGGTTGGGCGCGACGGCTTTGGGAATCAATATTTACGACAAGAATAACAAATTGACTCCGAAGGCTTCGTTCGCTTGGAGCGAAATCAAGAATATATCATTCAAAGAGAAGAGGGTATGTGTTCTCGTTCTTTTTGTATGGTAGATTTCAACTGATGATCAGAGTGTTGCTCTCATTTCAGTTCGTCATTCAAACGTCGGACAAGTCCAGTTGCAATTTGGTCACGTTTTGGTCACAAAATGCCGCGGTTAACAAAGTGGTAAGGAAATATTTACGATTTTACGCGACCCAGGTGAGATTTGATTCCCCCGTTCGCTTTTCAGATTTTGGATCTATGCATCGGAAGTCACAATCTTTATCTTCGTCGACGTCAACCGGATTCGTTGGAAGTGCAACAAATGAAAAGCCAAGCCAAAGAGGAACGTTTGAAACGTCAGGTACGATGATATTTTCTTCTCGCTCGAATCCGGGGCGCCAAATCATTTAGCATTTTCTCTTTTCAGAACGATCGTCATCGATACGAACGCGAGCAACAACTACGGGCTCAAGCGGAGCGCGAAAAGGAACGTTTGCAACAAGACGTATTCCAGTTGAATGAGCAGCTTTACGCCGCTCAAGAAGCTCTGGTAATTATGATTTCTTTTTCAAATGTATTCTTTTCCAAATTTTTCTTTCAATTTCAGCGTCGAAGCGAGGAGACGAGCGATTTGTTGGCCGAGAAAGCTCGTATCGCCGAAGACGAGGCTCTTTCCCTCGCCGAAAGAGCGTCGGCTGCCGAGGCAGAAATTCAGAGAATTCGCATATCAGCATTGAAGGTAAGAGAGGTTTTCTTTCCTTTTCGTTTTTTCTTCTAAAAGGATTGTTTTTCAGACTGAAGAAGCGAAGATTCTGATGGAACGCAAGGCTCGCGAAGCCGAGTTAATCGCCTCCCGAATGGTGGAGGAATCGGAGAAAAGGTAAGCATGTGCCATATTTCATCTTTAGGAATTTATTTTTTTTCACAAGCTACTGCGTCTTTGTAGGACGAAGGAGGCGGAAAAGTTGAAGGAAGACTTAGTGAAAGCCAAACATGCCGAGAAAACGGCCAAAGATAAATTATTTGAACTTATGGGAAATTCTTACATGGTAAGTCCGTTTTCGTCGTTTTTCTTCAAAATTAAATATTTTTTGAATGTTGGGTTTTCTTTTCAGCCGATGCTCACCGGCTACGAATTATCGAGTCCGATGGCGTATAACGCCGCCGCTTATGGACATCCCGCCGCCAACTTCGGTCGCCCGTATCCTTTCGCTTCGGACACGTTGGCCGAACGAGATTTGCGCTCGTTGTCGGCCGAGATCGAAAAAGAACGGTAAGCAGAAGTTTCTCATTGATTTTCTTTTTAAATCAGTTTCTAATCGCATCTCTGTTTTCGCAGGGCTGAATACTTGCAAAAGAGCAAGCACCTTCAAGAACAATTGAGCGAGCTGCGGACGGAAATCGACGGATTGAAATTGGAGGATCGCCAAACGGACATCGACCGTTTATATCAAGAGACGCTGACGCAAGGCGACGATAAATATTCGACTTTGAGAAAGGTAAGAGGCGACTTTTGTCTTTTCGCATCTTTTCCTCTCGCTTTGCATTCTTTCCTATCGCGCATGAGGAATCCTATCCTTCTTTTACACAACTTCAGAAACTCGGGTCTGTCGGCCGAAGCGATGTAAGATCCTTGGCTGATACAGTATAGGAGACGCAGTTTTGGAGTTCTCTGCACGTAGTTTTCTCTTGGCTTCTAACACGAAAGCTTGAACTTTAGCATGAGGGTTTGGGGTTTCCAGTTTTTTTGTTGCTGACGTAATCCCATAATCCTGGGGATTCGACGGTCGTCAGGATGATTTAAGGAACTAATTCGGCTTTCTTCTTTTCAGTCCGCAGCTGGTTCAACGAAAGCTCGTGTGGCCTTATTCGATGGTTTGTAAATTTGGTCAAGCTCGATTCCAGCCATATCGTATGCAATTGTTATCTTTTCACGCGTTGTCTAGTGCCTTCATTTTATCGCTCTTTTTAAAATCTTATTTCTTAAATATTTTGGTGCTTAGATTTTTCTTGTTATTCTCTTATTCGAGCCTTGCATCGCGGTCTTCTTATTCCATGATTGGCGCCTATTGAGAGTAAATTGTATTTTTGTATTTCGGATGTTTGCGTACTGTCGATGAAAGTCGGGACGACTTTGAGATACTTTGGACCTTTGTCACCTTTCGCTTTGAAATGTTGAACGTTCTTTGTTTTTCAGATCGACGAAGAAATGCCGTATCCGAAGCGCAGATTGGAGAAACTTCAATCGCAATCGAGCGATGGGAAATCGGACGCAGCTGCCGCGGCGCCAATACCAGCGCCAGAATCGATAAAGCTTGCGATCGGACTGACGGTAAGCCTGATTTGCTTGCATTTACATTTCCAATTGTGGAATTGGAAAGTTTTCGGTTCTGTTTGCAGGAATTCTTCGCCATGGAAGACACTTTGGCCGAGCAAAGTTCCGCCGAGGATGGTGTCAAGCAATATCTGGAAACATCCGGCCACTTGTTGACCGCATTGGCCAAGTATCGAACGGAGGCTGCCGCGGCGCCCGATGGTGTGGGCAAATCGATCGACGAATCGCAATTGGAATTCATGATCACCGGAATGCGATTGAGACGTTTGAATCGATTGGCTCAGTTCAGAATCAAGCGAATTCGCGATCGAGTTGCGGAGGTAAGTTGGAATGAACTGTTTCAAGGGGGCTTTGGTTCTGGGCTTTCGGGGTGTTTCGATATGTGTTATGGTGTGGAGCCTCCGGACCTGTGTGACGATATTCTGGGCTGGGCCACGAGTTTGTTGATGGGGTTCCAAGGACTCAGGAGTTTGATCATTGACTTCAGAAGCCTCAGATTGCCAGTTGAGACCTTCGACCCCGGAGAATCTTACTTAGAGCATAATCTGTAATCCTCCTACATTCAGGAACGTCAGAAAGTCGAACAACAATATTTACAATTGCAAAATCTCTTGTACGAAGTATCGCATATCGAAAAGGAAGTGGAGAAATGTTTGGAATTCAAGTAAGACCCTTTCGTTTCTTTCTCTTTTCTTCCTCTCAACTCCATTCTGTGTGTACTGTTTTACGTTTCAGATCCGATCACGAGGACATCGAAATGATTCCGGTGGAACAATTCTACAAGGAATCACCCGAATCGATCTCCAAACCGGTATGTGACGTTTTTTCTCTCGAGATTTCATGAATTATTAGCATTTGGTAATTGCAGGCGGCAACGAAGGACGATCCGCACGCTCAGCGTTTGGCTCGATTGAATTGGGAATTGGAGACGAGGAAACAGTAAGTACCCCTTTGACTTTTTCTGGTTTTGATTCAAGTTGCAATATTTTCTTCTTGTGTTTCAGATTGGAAACGGAGCTGGAGAAGTTGCAGACGAAGAAAACCGAGCTTATGAAACAGATCGGTTCGACTCAAGGGCAATTGAATACGATGCAACCGAAATTGGAAACTTTGTTGGAGGTGAGTACAGATTCGATATTTGTTTTTTTTTTAACCATGTTAACGTGTGTCTTCGTTTCAGGCATCCCGACCGCTCCAAGATTCTTTGGACATGCCTTACGAGAAGGAAGCCATTCAACGTCAGTACGCTTCGTATTTACCGGCGTGTCTGTACCATTTGTACATTCAAGCATTGGCTTATAAGGAAGTTATCGGTAAGCGTGTTATTTCTTTCTGGATGTTCGCGCAGACACGCGCCGATGGTATTGTTTTATTCCAGATAGCCATTTCGGCGTGAGCATCGAGGGCGATGTGGATCGAGTGAAGAAGCTGCTTTTGGAAAAGCGTAACCAAGGTGAGTCCATCTTCTTAAATTTGGTCGGTAAGCCGACACCAAACAGCTTTTCTTTCAGCCACGGCCAACGACGACGATGAGGAGAGCACTGATTCGGAAAGCGATGGTGAGGAGGCGACGAAACACGACGGCCAACATCACGGACCAGCAAAAACGGGACATCAACGTCGAAAGACGATCACCGAAGTGGCGAATGAACACGCATCGAAAGCGTTGGATCCATTCCCGTTGCACGTCGAATTGAAGACAACCTACAAGGGTAAGATTGAATTTGAGGAATGCTCTCCTTTCAAACTGCTGGTCGTTACAGCAGTTTTGTTTGTACTTTCAGGAAAAGCTACCATTTATCTCCAATTTTACTACATCGAATATTTGGGCGTAATCGGAGTCAAATCTCGATTGGAATTGCTCGCCGACTTTCCGAGGGCGGTTGCTTCGGCCAGGTAAGTGGAGCCTTCCCACTTGAAACCGTTTCACATAATCTATCCTCGAGTCTTTCTACCGTAAATACGCAAATAGGAACCCGGGGAAATTGTTATTTCGATCGAGGTCTGGAGGGGGATATCGATTCGGTACTCGGGACAAGGATTTAATACATCACATTCTCTCCGTTCTTCACATAACTGAGCAGATCTCCTTTTTGCATAAAAGGTGTGATGATCATTGTCAAATAGTAAGGCGTGAAACTGCTCCCGACCAATGACAGGACATTCGGATGATGGAGTTGCTCCATCAGAATCCCCTCGGAAATGAACTGGCGGACATTTGTGGGTCCGACTAAACCTTTCACGGTTTCAGGGTTTCACCGACTCATCGTGAAGTCTCTTCACGGCCACATCGACCGCCTCTACGAAGTGAGTCAACACTCTAGTTGAACAATACCGAAATGGCCTTCTCCGATGATCTCTTCGAATCATATCCGTCTCTTCGATTTGCCACTCGGGACTAACCAAGGCGGATATAATCTCATAGTCGGATTTGGAGATAAGATCGACGTAACTATCGCTTTATCGATTCAGGTAGCTGGCCAGTGTTCGGATGTAGGCGGCTGGAAATGAGGAACGAAAGAACTCCGATAACCATTTTGGAGAAAACGAGAACCCAAGAAACTTGCTGTTGTTCTGCATGCACCACCGCCAGTTGTTGTTCGTGTATAACTTTTATGTCGAGCATCGTCCCTTCGAGAAACAACATCAGGAATCACTGGCCTCTTCCCGGCCATTTGAAGCCGCCATCTTGAGCCAATGGGGCTAATCACTATCACTGATCGATATTCAACCAAATACGAATCCCAGCCAGCAACTCCAGTCCTCCTTCCTCATTGTACTATAGTTGTCTTTGGTACTAACGGGCGGCTCAAAATTGTATGAAGCAAATGGACTGTATAGAAAGGAGGTGTAAATGAATATCCCATTCATTCCCTCACCGCGGAGAAAGAATACTTAAAAGCGTGCGAGCGTGGCATTGGTATGACCCGAACTGTTGGTAATCCTTTGCACGAGAACAGTTTCATCTTCGAGAACGTCTCCGCATCTTCGCCGAAAGTGATCTGATGCATGATTCATCCTCCTCCCAGTTCGTACATTGTGTGAAGGAAGGACTGCTGGAACTTATCGTAAGTGGACGAGGGTACGAACTGGAAGCGAGCCTGCTCGAGGAGGATGAATCATGCATCAGATCTCTTTCGGCGAAGATGTGGAGTTCTCGAAGATGCAACTGTTCTCGTGCAAAAAGATTACCAACAGTTCGGGTCATACCTATGAAACACTCTGCGATTATTATTTCTCCGCGGCGAGGGAATGAATGGGATATTTATTTACACCTCTTTTTTATACGGTCCATTTGCTTCATACAGTTTTGAGCCGCCCGTTAATACCAAATACTAATACCAAATACTATAGTACAATGAGGAAGGAGGACTGGAGGTGTTGGCTGGGATTCGTATTTGGGTGAATATCGATCAGTGATAGCGATTAGCCCATTCCCCTTCAAATGGCCAGGAAGAGGCCAGTGATTATCTAGTACCCATCAGAGTGTAGGGCTGACTCGGATGTGACTGTCGGAATGTTCGGTCAGCGTTCGCTTTCGAGTGCCAACGCGATGAACAAAACCCTCTCACCTTCCAAAAAATCGTACGAATAGCTGGAATTAGCACGATATACCATAGCTTTAGCTCGGGAAGTTCACCAGGCCAACTGCCCAATCTGACTGCTCTGCTCTTCGCGGCCAGAGATTGCTGCGCGTTTCAACAATACCGCACATCGATCCAAGGCGTCGTGATCTTCGGTGCATTTACTCTTTTTCTTCATGGACTTATTGTGTTGATCAATTTTTCTTTCGTACTTCCAGAGAAGAGAATTCCAGAAGGATAAGACGTGCAATACGATGATATCCGCACAGGAGGAGTTCCAGACATCGTCGATAGAACTGGAACGTCGCGCGGAACCATTGGTCAAGCAACTTTAATCAGTGAAGCATTTCTGACCAATTTTAAAAATAAAACCGAAGGCAAAGAACAGAACTTTGCAACAGCAAATAGAGAATACAGCGGCCCTCGATATGGCGTAACCATTTATGTATTTATCTCAGCAATCCTGCTTATGTATTCTCGTCCTGTTGAAGTGGAATGACTGCCACCATATCCAAACCGTTTGCACAAAAGAGTGCATTCAAATCTGTATTCATATACATCCAAAATCTTATCGGAGGTACCTCCGCGATCTTATCGTAACATCACGGGTCCACATTTGGTAGGAAGCCATCGAACACCCGAGTCGTGCTGGACTAAACGTCCTCATGCAAGTGCATGTGCATATGGCGTAGACATTTTTTTAATGCACCCCAACAACTGCGAGCAAACTTCGAGCACATCACCGAGTATCACTTCGGCTTCTTTCCCGAACCGCCCTGTTTCCCTTTCTTCTGTTGAACACCGTACTTTTGCACGTACGCCTCGGGCACATTCGATCTGTGGATCAAATCTTTCGCGCTGGTCACATTTCGACAATCGCCCGTACAAGCGATCAGCACGTATTTGGCCACGCCGCACGCGTTCTTGCCCGCTTCCAACTTGGCGAATCCGTTCGTGCCCCAATCGTTGCCCCAACTATTTCGGACGATATAATACGGCGTGGATGTTTTCGTTTCGTCATGATTGTAGCCGACGATAAGTACGGCGTGATTGTGCACTTTCGCATCGCATTGTCTCGCTTTGATGATTCCACTTCCGTTGTAGAACATCCATTGCTGGTTGGCTCCGACGATGGCGATGACCGGACCCCAGTTGAGAATTCTGGCGAAGATCTCCTTCTCGTACTTGCCCGAGATGTCGATGAGTTGCGAGAATTTCACCTGAGATACAGGAGTAAAAAATTACATTATATAGTCCGATTTCGTACTCTCGGACATTGTATTTGATAGAAGACGCGTGCCCATTGGTCGACAGTCGAGATCAGACCGCATATCAGGCCGCCTTTCAGACGGCCCGGAGGGAGATCAGACCGCCTTTCAGGCGGTCTCTCCCCTGCCAGCAAGTGCGCGGATGGAAAGGTGGTCGAAAGGCGTCTGATCTCGACTGTCGACCAATGGCACGCGTCTTCTATCAAATACAATGTCCGCGAGTACGCAATCGGACTATAGTGCACTGTAAACTTTTCTTGCAGACGTGCGACTATAGTGCTCGACTCATTTTCTGTCTTTGGCATTGTGTTTCACTCCGTGTGACTGGGACTGTGTTGTGACTGTTTGTGACTCACTTTGTGTCTTTGACAACACTTCTGGGCCAAATTCGATCGACACGCGCCGGCTTGCGCCTTGTACGAATAGCACGATTCGAACGGGACACCGTCGGTTCTCTCCAGATTCTTCAACAGCGCCCCGGGGCGGCCACCTTTGCATCCGAGCGAAGCATTCGAGCCGCCGCAATCCATCAAGTACTGCACTGATAATTGTTGAGTTTGCACATCTTTCAATGCGCGCGATCGTTCGATGGCGTTCTGCGAGGCCACCAAATCCGCCGTCGTGAAGGCGTAGCACGATCCGCACGCGCCTTGGTACCTGACCGGAGGCATGATGGTCGACCCGACGGCCGCCTCCCAATGCAATCGGGTCAACGGCGAAGGGTCGAAATCGACGAACGGTATCGGATGGAACGGTGTCGGTTGCACGGGGCCGTCGACCATGGCTCCGGTGTAGTTGGTATTGAAATCCTGCGGGTTCATGTCGGAGAATTTCGTCTGACCTTGTAGGGCGTCGTCCAAATGTTGATTCAGGAGGTTCGCCCGGCTCATACTTTGTTGATTTTGCAAAATGTTTTGTTGCGCCACTTTTGCTTGCTGAGAAGTCGTGTAGGATTTCTGGTACGTGTCCTGGTATTGATGGAATTGTTGGGCCTGCGCGGCTTGTTGCTGATGGGCGGCGGCCAACGGATGACCGGCGAGGACGCCCCGGGCACCGACGCCCACCCCGACGCCGAGGCCCACGCCGAGTCCCACGCCGAGGCCCACTCCGAGACCGACGGCCAACTTCGTATATCCGCCAGTGCAAATGAAATCGCAATAAAATTTTGGACACATGCAAAATGTGCAGTCGAGGCAACATCCGTTTTTGTTGCATCCGTCGTAAAGACTCATACGTTTCGATCGATGGTGATGGGCTGAAAGCTGAATGATCAGATCTCCGAGGCTCCGAGTCCAAATCACATT
Source organism: Mesodorylaimus bastiani (assembly GCA_034700065.1). Classification (NCBI taxonomy): domain Eukaryota; kingdom Metazoa; phylum Nematoda; class Enoplea; order Dorylaimida; family Dorylaimidae; genus Mesodorylaimus; species Mesodorylaimus bastiani. The sequence continues at coordinate 595 of JAQGCW010000004.1, read as the reverse complement.
CTACTCACAACCTGTATTCGATCCGTTCCTCGTTCCACCAGACGCGTGTTTTACCACGACCTTTCCCAATGCCACGGTCGAATCGTATCCATCCGATTTCGCATAATTCGCCTCGTCCTTCAGAATCCGCTCGTCGATATTGTACAGAAAAGTCACATTGGTCTTCTGGCGATCGTGGTAGCTGAGAATATAATTGCATCCGTCCTTCTTACATTCGTCCAAACACTTTTCATCGTTCGGGCAGAGAACGGTCGAGAGCGCGAGGTAACCATTCGGCGCGTCCGTTCCGTCTTGAATCGCCGTCAAGACTCGGTTTTCCCGTTTGTCCATCGTAAATTCGCGATTGGTCGTCGTGGCGCCTCGGGTATTTGAGCCTGGAACGGGGAAATCGAATTTAAATTTCCCGCCAAAAGATAAACATCTACACTACCTCGAGCAGCCCCAGTTCCACCACCATTCTCGATCGCTGTGCATTGATCGATCAACGGAGTTCCCGACGAGCCACCCGTTTTCTGTTCGCTCACCGCCGCCAACGGGCCTCCCAAACCGGCTCCGTAGTCCGGTGACCGCTCGAATCGCTGTGCATGTTCATGTT
>JAQGCW010000003.1:0-33682 GCA_034700065.1 Mesodorylaimus bastiani | reverse complement strand
AGTGTTGCCGTACTTGTCCGCGTCGTCGATCGCCACTCCGTTCTCGACCATCGTTCGCACCAATTCCGAATTCCCGCTCACGATGGCCAACGAGAGCAATGGCGCTTCGATCGACCCGAATTTCCGACGATCAATCTCCTTGAGCAATTGCGTGACCTTTTCGATGTCGCCGTCGCGCGTCGCTTTGACCAACTTCGGGCAGATCGTGCTTGTAATATTCGAGATAGGTACCAATCGAAGCTGCTGAGGAGAGACATCGCCGACCGACCGACCACGAGCACCGCCTGAGAGTCGAATGAAGAGCCCTGAAGGCGCGTACGGAAGAAGGGGCGGCCGCAGTGTAAAGTGAACGTCACGTGACTTTCACTTTACACTGCGTCGTTCGATCATTTTTCCCATTTTCGACTAGGTCCTCGTAAATCGTCCGTGCGCCTCGAATTTTTATCTAATCGATTCCTAATTACTGTCATTTTGTAGAGCGAAATATTCTCTACAACTTTCACTCTACTCACTCCACAATTCCGTTCGAAATCGCGGAGAAATTTTTGTTCGAAGAAATGCTCCGACAAAATCGATTTTTGACCCATCCGAATTCATTACTCCTTATTTTTGGCATTTGCGATTGTTTTACTATGTTTTCCGAGGAAAATCGCACCAAATATTTTGCATACAATACAGAATATGTATAATCGCAGTCCTAACACACGAAGAATCGAGGCGATTCACCAGAAAGAAAGTAAACGCGAACAAAAAGAAGAGACAATACGACATAAATTATAGCATGTGTAGACATCAAATTGAGCAAACATCAAATTACATAGGTGAATCACTGGGAGGGCGGCATCGAGGAGAATCCATATACAGAGAAGAATGTGATCATCCCCGAGGATCTCCCATTCATCCGTATATCACAGCCTATTTTTGTTTTCAATCAGGCCGACGCCCTTTTGGCGAAACGAAAGGCCATAAACGCGAAAACTACAAAGACAAAGAAAAAGAACATTTCAAAAATGGAGCAGCAGCAACGAAAAAAGAATATACAAACGAATAAGCACCCTATGTTGATTTTTTTGTATCTTTAAACTTTTTGAAACTTTCAAAGAAAAAGAAAAAAAGGAAAAACGTTTTGAACGCGGAATTTGGAAAACACCAAAGGAGAAAGAACACAAAAAAGACACCCTCAAAAGTTAAAAGGATTAGCCATTTGCATCCGAGAATTCTATTGCAAAGGACAAAGGGCGAGAAAATGTGGCTGTGGCTTTTTAAGAAACTCATAAAATTTTTAGAATCTAAGGCAAAAAAATAAATAAATAATTGAGCAAGAATTCAAAGAAAAGTTTATTATTGTACCCACCGATCGAGTGAAGAAGAGAAGTCGTTTCCAACCGTCCGATCTTGTCCGTACCATTTCTCAAACGTCGGCGAGCGGAACGAATACCGTTTGTAGATCTCTCACTTTCCGCAACGTGTGATAGCTTTTCTCGAAAATCGATTTGATTCCGTCAAAAATACGTTCGTCGTAGACCGAACGAGCCGTGTTCGACAAGGTGAAGGGTTCTGGAAATGAAAATGAGAAACTAGGATTATTGTGGTAGTCATCAGGATTAGTCTGATTTATTACTAAGTGAGAGGAAAGAGAAACAACAAAGGAAAAGGAAGGAGAGGAGAGGAAAGAAACAGCAAAGGAAAGGTAAGATAAGGAGAGGAAAGAAACAACAAAGGAAAAGAAAGGAAAGGAGAGGAAAGAAACAACAAAGGAAAGGAAAAGAAAGGTAAGGAGAGGAAAGAAACAACAAAGGAAAAGAAAGGAAAGGAAAGGAGAGGAAAGAAACAACAAAGGAAAGGAAAAGAAAGAAACAACAAAGGAAAGGTAAGAAGACGAAAGAAACACCAAAGGAAAAGTAAGATAAGGAGAGGAAAGAAACAACGAAGGAAAAGAAAGGTAAGGAGGGGAAGCAACCAAGGAAAGGAAAGGTAAGAAACAACAAAGGTAAGGAAGAGGAAAGAAAAGAAACAACAAAGAAAAGGAAAGGAAAAAGGGTAAGAATCAACGAACGGATGGACTTACCTTCGATGCAAATACATTTCCATTGCGACGGGTGATTGTGCGGGGAATTATTGCTCATGACCACGACGCGTGGCACTTTCGTACCGAGTCGGATCGAGATTGCATCGGCGTCGAAGCTGCAAAAGGAAACCTTCAAAAATTATCAAGGGGATCACGATGCGGACCTTGCTTCAGTGGGAAAACGCGAGGAAGAAGGCCGAGGGAATTAAGGTAGGAGACAGGACTGATCCATGTATGGGGAATGGTTCCAGTGAAGTCCAACCCTCCCCTGGCCTGGCCGAATGAAAAAAAGTAGCCCCAAAAAAACCAAGGGCCCTTGCCACTTTCACCCACCCTCCCCCAGGCCATCCGGACATTGCCCATACATGGCTGATCCCTCTGTCCGGCTATCTTCCCTTTTCTTCTTCATCTTCCTTTCTCTCTGGGACCAATCGGCTTCAATGCCATGAAAGATCAATGGCGCTTGGGGTATTGCTCTTGACGGTCTAATTCATTGTCCCCATCCTGGGCCTTGGGCTTTACCTCTCCTCTTGGACCCAGGGACCCTTACGAATCCCAGCCAACAATACTATTCCCGCTTCTTCACACTGATACTGAGGTCTTCGATACTAACAGGCGGCCGGGGATGGTAATTAAACCGGACTAATCAAACTCAACCCAAAACCAAAATTCAAAAGAACTGAAACCAACACTTACTTGAAATAATACGCGTAATACTGCAAGAATCCGAGTAATAATTCGCCCAACGATTGGAAGTTCAACATTGTGAATAAGCATTTGGGCGGCGGATCCAAGAATTCGTTGATATTCAAATGACGAACGTCGATACGGTAATGGAATTTGTTCTGAAACCGAAGAGAATTATAAAAAAGACCGAAAGAAATTACGAAAATCGAAAGAAAACCGAAAAAGAAGAAGAAACCCGAGGACCTACCGGATAAAGCTTCTGCAAACTGGGCAGGAGCGGTATGGCGACGCCGTCTGAAAGCAAAAGGAACAAGGATGCCAGATTAGAGAAGAAAAACAAAAGGTCAGACAAGATATGGGAAGGGAAGGGAAGACCTCTCCGACCGGGAGCAATCAGTATGGAGTCCTCCTCGGAGAGGCCCTACATCAATAAATGGCCCTATATGGCCTTTCCGAGGAGAAATCTTTAACTGGAGACAAACCCCGACGGACCCAACCCAAACCCCCACAAATCTGAAAGGAAGCCTCCAAACCCAAAACAGACAAAGGACAAGCCCAAACCCCAAGGACAAATCTCAAAACCCCAAAAGCAGCATCTTACATTGCAAGTAATGAATGACCATTAAAACCAATGAATACGACGAGAGCGTGGATCGCATGGCGTCGTTGATCGATTGTCTCCGAGCCCATTCCTTCACGACCAGAACCAACGGACGGACGCGCCAATCCCCTGAAAAACAAAGGAAGGAATCAAGATACATCATTAAGAAAGAAAACAGCCAAAAGGAAAAAGAAAAAAATCAAGAAAGGTACGAAGACGCATCATTAAAAACAAGGAAAAATAAAAAGACAAAGGTGATAAACGTGAAAGAAAAGACAAAAAGAAAAAGGAAAAATTAAAAGTGGTCCGAAGAAGAAGAGAAACGAACAAGGAAACAGGAAAAAGCAAAAGAAGTAAAAAGAACAGAACAAAGAAAAAGAAAGGAAAACGCAAGAAGAAAGAAAACGCTCACAAACGACGAAAAGACAACAGAAAAACAAAAAACAAAAAAGGAAAAATAGAAGCAAAAAAGCTACTCACAATGGGCGTAATAATACAACATATGCGTATTCTTGATGCCGACGGGATTATTGGCGTTCAAATCCACCGTGATATCGTCGTAGGGCGAATGAAAGGTGACGCGTAAAATCGGTACCTTGGCCTCGATCAGTTTTTGATGTTTGACCAGAGCTGGAGAGAAAGGAGAATGGCGAAGAGGTTAGCAAGAAGTCAGAAAGTTAGAAAGTTAGTAAGGAAGAAGTTAGTAAGGTTAGATCGATCATGGACCGAGAGAGTTGATAAGAAGAAAGAAGGTCTCTGTTGGAAGGAACCGAGAGACCATCCCAACAACCAAGGCTTCCCCAAAAGGTTTACCCATCCCCCAAACCCAACTATTATGCTTCCTAAGCAATCAAGCCCAAACCGAACCAAACCAACCCAATCCAACTCTCAAGAAAACAAAAACCAAAAAGGAATCAAACCAAAGGTACTCACGGAGTTTTCTAAAACTTTCTTCGACCAATGAAAGGATTTGTACACCGTCCGTGCGTTGATTGATCTGAAACGGAAAAGAGAAGACACTCGTCATTCGAAGGAACAATGAAACCAAAAGAGAAAAGGTAAACCAAAAGAGAAAAGACAAACAAAAAGAAAAAAAGCAAAAAGAAACCGCGCACTGCTTACCTCTTTGCACGTGAGCATCAGACAAATATCCATGTCGCTGTTCTTGCTGCCGAATCCGTTCAACGAGGAACCAACGATGTACACGCCGCATTCTGAAAGGAAAAGTGAAGAGGCTTGAGGCAAGAGTTGAAGCGAGTTGATTCTTTGGAAGCAGGAAGATCGATCCTGATGGGAGGAAGAAGGTCCAGAGAAAGGGGGGGACGCGGTAGAAGTGATCTACAGTAAGTAGATGGATGCCCCTCCGGAGGTCGTCCAAATGCATGGGGCATCCCATAAGTTCCCGGATCCATCCATCTCCGAAATCTCACTAATCCCGACTGAATCCTTTCGGAAAGTCAAAAGGAGCTTTCCGATCCCGACCGGACCACAAAAGGGGTCTTATGGGAGCCATTGTCACCTTCCAAAGTCCCTTCGCCCTTCCGTGTCCCTTCCAAGGCCTCCTGGAGACGTCAGAGGCTTTCCTTTTCTCCTTTCCACACTCTCGAAGTTTTGGAGCTTTGGGAGCTTGAGGCTGTGGGATCTCGGAAGGGTTGAGGATGGCAAGGAGGACGAGACCGTGGCCTGTGATCTTCAGGAGATTGGAGAGCTTGGGAGCTTGGGAAGGATCGGGAACTGAAGATCGATCGATCCTCTCCAATCTCCCAGCATGACTCAAGTCCCCGATCGTCCCAAAGATACCAAGCCACCAGTCTCGTCCTCCCAACCCTTCCAAATCCATCCGAGACCCCAAAGCCTCATGCTCCAAAGCCCCAGATCCACATTCTAAGCTCCAAGCTCCAAGGCCCAAGGCCAAAGCCCAAACCTAAACCCACACTCAAGCTGCATACCTCAACCTCAACTCTCAAACCCCAGCCCCCTCCAATCCCCCAAACCCCAACCTTATGACCTTGTACTTACTTGGGAAAATCTTGGCCACCGGTTCGTGCAGGAGTTCTCTCAATTCCAATTTGCGTTTGAGCAAATCGGACGGTTGCCAATTGTCCATGAAGTACGTCCAGATTTGATCGGAGAGCTGAAAAAAAAAACATAAAACCCAATCACCTTTCCTCATCCAATCCACACCAAAAGACAAAAACACAAAAAAAAAACACACTCAAACACTTACCTCGTCCTTCTCCGTCTCCAATTTGCCCATTTTCTTCTTTCCAATCGGCCGATTCATTCGGGCGCGATCGATCGATCGATACGAGACGTGTCCGTTTCCTTGATCGACGATGCAGATGATCGCCCTCCAAATGTCGACGATGAATCGAATCGAACCGCTCCTCGATCGAGATCGATTCTCACAAGACCCAGTCGCCGGACGCCGTTTTGCAAACGTTCTCGTTCGCCACGAATCGCCGCCCGGATTTCCAAATACACTGACGGACGATGATGATGATGAGATTTTTCTTTTTCCAAAGTAGACGAACAGAGAGAAACCAGAAGAACCGACCGGACCCGACGAAGGAAGTTTTCTCAATGATGACGACGTCGAAGAGGAAGGAAAGACCCCACCGGAGGGCACGTCCAAACCGGTTCTCATCACAATCTCGAGCGACAAAGCAGACGAACTGGCGCCCAAACCGGTAAACTTGAGTTGTCGACTCCTAAACCAAAGAAAGAAAACTTCCCGAGTCTGGATTTCGGAAACCAGAAAAAGAGATTCACACAAAAAAAAGAGGAACTAATTTCTCCATATTTTTATACGCAACAGGTAACCATTTTTTCAAAAATCAAAACGCACGATCCAAAAAAACGAAATGCGTCCTCTTCCTCGCAAAAAATTATGATCTTCCAATTTCGAAACAACTTTTCTCTATCATTCTCCTCGCGCCAACGTTCACCTTTTCAAGCTTGCTGTTGTTGTTGCTGTTGCTGCTGTTGTTGTTGTTGTTGTTGTTGAACGACCGCTTTGCTTTGCGCTTGTTTCATTTGCGAGGCGATACGATCCAAATCCTTGCGTCCTTGCTTGCTCAATTGACGTCCGTGGTTGTCCGCGCCCTTCTCCACCCATTTGATCGCCTCCAACGTTTGCAAGGCCTTGCGAACCACGCTCGAACCGCCGCGGCAGAAATGCGACGGCGTCGTTCCGTTCTTTTGACGACCGCCGTAAACTTTCGTGAAAGCGCCGACGCCTGAAAAGGAAAAGACTTGGTTTAGGAGCTTAAGGGGAAGAAGGAGTAGAGATTTTGTCTGAATGAAGATAATTTTAGGTATTTGCGAAGATTTAACATGAAATGCAAAAGAACAGTGATAAGAACCTGCCTTTAGTCGATGTATTAGTCATGAGTTTCCTAGTGGCCATCTAATTTTGAAAAATCGATTGCGCTGATCGATTAGAGAGAAACAGGCTTCGTGGGAATCTCGGAATTTTGATTTTATCTCGAGGTCGAGATATTTGAAATGGATTTTGACCAATGCTAGGATAGGCAGCAATCTATTCCAAAAAGCTCGAGCCTCAAAATATCACCTCAAATTCGAGACTAACTCGAAGCCTACATACGCATTGCTGCTTGTTCTTGTGTCGAGTCAAATTCTCATAAATTTCTGCGGCAGATGGGAAGTGACTGAGAAAGTTTGGATACAAAATTGGTCCTCAAGTAATCGCATCTTTTGCGCGGTTTTATATCCAAACTTTCTCAAAATCACTTCCCTTCTGCTGAAGAAATTTATGAGAATTTGACTCGACACAAGAACACGAAGGAAACGAGAAATCAAAAGATCATTCACTCACCAGCGGGCGATCGGAAATACAAATGACGAACGACGGAGGCCGTACGAACGTAATACCAATCCGGATCGATCGGAGCCAATTCTTTGAACTTGGCCAATTTCACCAAATCGGCCCATTCGGGAATTTTGACTTTGTTGGACTTTTTCAAGAAAGCGGCCACTTGACGAACGAATTCGTGTTGATCCACGTCTTTCACGCTCACTTTCACCATTTTTGACGCTGTTTTTTCCTGAAACGGAAGAAAGAAATACGTAAGTTGATTTAGAATTTTGACAAAAAGTTAAGTTAAAAGTACAGCAAGACATAAACAAACGTTGAAAAATTTGCCTTGAAACATAAATACAGTAATTACAAAGTTTTAGAAATCGCGAAAATTTGACTCAATATGCGAAAAAATTTGATACAATTTTAGTAAACAAATAAAATTACGTAAGACTATTATAAATTCAAAGGTTCCTCTCAGAGAAATTACGAAAAATTCCCGAAATTCTCAAGAAATCTTCAAAAACTGCCAAAAATTGTCAAAAAATCCTCAAAAATCAAAATTGAACCGAAAATCATCAAAATTTCAAAATTTCTCACAAAAAATCAAAAAAGAACACCACTTACCTCGATTCAACGAATTTCTAATTAATTTAAAATCGAAATTGATCACAATCGAACGTTAGAAATCGATTTTTTGACATCAAAATTTCTACGACAATTTTCTCCTCCAAAAAACTGAAATTCCACGAAAATTAGCATAAAATCGCACAATCTACCACTTATTGCAAACTGACTTGAATTTTCCAATTGATGCTCATGCGGCGGGAAATTCAAAATCTCATATAGGATGCACACAATGAATATCTTTACGTGGAAATTTACGATGTCCCAATTTTATTAGATCTTTTGTTTACACACGAGATTTTTGGAGTCAGGCGATTACGAAACGAACTGATAAGCTTACTGGCCGAGCAGTAAAACCCAAAGGAGACTCTTCTCCAACTTGGTGCTTGAAAATCTCTCGTTCGTAAGACAAGTGAAGAGTCGAAATGGCCGCCGTAAAACGTAACGGAGTCCCGACGATTTCGGCACAAATCGATCCGAAATCGATCGAAATTCTCGACGAAGATGAGAAACCGAAAATCGATTACAAATTCCTATTCGCTCGTGTGATCATTTGTGCCGCCGTATTGGCATTGATTTTGGCCATGATTGCTGTGACCATACAAGGAGAATTGAATTATGAAGCGTCCAAGAATAAGAATGAGACTGTGAATGGTAAGAATTGTTTCAGAAAGTCTGATCGGGTGTTGACGATTTTAGATAATCCGAGTTCAAGCAGGGTTAAGTTACTAAACTTTCGTGTTAGAAAACGTGAAACTTTGAGGGCCTGTAACTCAAGAATCGATGATCTAAACCTCAACTTCTGAGATATGTGTTTGTAGCTCTCATTGAGCTCTACAACTTTCATGTTGATGATTTTCATCTATCTCTAACGGTTCGCGCTGTAAGCCGCATCAAACGTTCGACCGCTTTAAACGCTGTAAAGAGAGTGAAACTTTGGATTCGATTTACTGAGAGAACTGGAAGTGATTTCGAAAAGTGTTTAATACAAGAATTGTAGAGCTCAAGAACTGCTACAAGATGACATGTAAGAAGTTGATGTTTGAATCAGTCGTTAGCGAGATACAGGGCTTTAAAGTTGGCAGGTACATTTTAGCACGAAAGATATAACAATTCTACACTGACTGAATGTCTCTGCTTTACGAAAGACCTCGAAAGAAATTTGTTCATAAAGCTGCATCCTACAAAATCTTTTCTTTTCAGTGCACAATACAACTACCTAAATTTTCAATTTGGACAAAACTGATCACTGATTAATCTGATCATCTGATTCCTGATCCTTCTTTGTATTTTTGTCCTATTTTCTGTGATTGAATTTTTAAAAACATCCGGTTTTGAATACGATTAATTCAATAATGTTTTTATCATTTTTAAACGAGAAGAAACAAAGAAACAAAATCAAAGAAAGTCAAAGAAAAAATCATTCGATACCTACCTTCTCAAGTGAACGCCATGAATCCGATAGGTTTTCTCACCGCCTCCTCTTCCTCTACAAGTTTCAATTTCTTCATAAACCCGTCTTGTAATTTGGCTCCGACCGGAATCGCCGTATTGATCATTTCGTCCAAGGAATCGGGATCCAACGAACCGCCGCGCATCTTCTTCACGAATGTCATGAACCGTTGACGATCTTCGCCCTCGATCACGCCCACGATCAATGTGGCACGACAACATTCCTCTTCCTCCAACGTCAAATCGACCACATTTCCGATACCCACTTTACCGACGGTGATGAGCAACGGTGCGGAGGCCGCGTCCAATCGCCAACAATCGCTCGGATCGTCGCCCAATTCGATATCCGTCTCACCCTTATCGTCGGCCACCGAACGGACGTTGGGAATCTTCAAATCGTAGAGGGCCGCTTTGACGGCCAACGAACACGCGTCGTACGGACTACCGCCGCATTCCAATAGGACAACGTCGATGTAGAGGAGCCAACAGATTTTGTTCTTGACCAAACATAATCGACGTCGATCCAACGAGATTTCGTTATCGTATGCGCTCGATAATGACGCGGCGATATCTTCCGCGAGTTCGTTGCCGCCTTTGCCTGAAAGGGAAAAAACGGAGCGTTGTAATTTGCTTCTGGTTGAGATTCCTGAGTGCTTTTCAAAAATCTGATTGTGAGGTGTGATGTGTACTCGATAGAGTTCAGATTTGAAACGCCGAGAACGCTAAGGCAGTGTAAAGTTGCTCAACCTTTATACGACATAATGCTCAAACTTCCAGGCGCTCTATCTCATGAACGACAACCGCAAACTTCAACTTCTTACGTATCCTTCTGTAGCTCTCTTTGAGTTCTACAATTTTCACACACAACGATTTCATCTACCTGCGATAGTTCGTGCGCTGCATAAGGTTTTCGTCAACCTTCGACGGTTAGCCCACTAAATGGGAACAAGTATTTGTAAACATTTATTAGGCTAGTTGTCGCTGCCTTTCAAAAGTGACCTGTAGATCTCGCCGAGCTCTACACAATGATATATTTGAAGTTAAAGACCGCTTTTTTCGTTCCATAGATACAGGGCATCGAAGTTTGTACTTTGCAAAGATATTTTGCTAAGTGCAAAATTTCCAAAACCTTGCAAAATAATTTGCAAGTTCAAACTGCCTGAGCGCTGTTTTTGACGACAGACATAATTTCAACCTCAAGATAATCAATCAAACAAGAGAAACTCCTTTCCACTCACCTTCGAATTCGGGCGTCGCATTCGCCGAACAATCGACGAAAAACTGAATTCGTCCTCGATCGGGCGCATTCTCCGACGGTTTATCGATTTCGGCCTTCACACCGACCAAGACGTCCGTATTTCCCAAACGAACACGCGCCGAACCGTAAGCGTTACTGACCAAACCCGTCTCCAATAAAATCGGTCGATATTCGTCGTTTCTACAACAAATGATCGATTTTACAATGAAACTCTGAATTCTCACCAAAAAAATATAATAATAATAGAAGAAAATGAAAGTAAATTTCAATAAAAAACGAGGGAACGTTTGAATCTAAAATTTTAAAATCAAAAAATCAATTCAAATCAAATTAAAAAAATTAAAAACTTTCAACAAAATAAAAGAAACGATTTAAAAAATTGAGAATTGTACTTACCCGCGACCATCGTTTCGTAAATTTTGTGCGATTCCACCTTCGATATAAATTGTTTCCGCTTCGCCGAGGTGAATGTCCATTTTTCTGATCGAAGATATCGAAATTGTTTCCCAAAAAAATCAATCGATTCAAAGATATTTTAAAATCGACCGCAGACAACTGAGCCCAACCGCGAAAATTCAAATTCCAAATTAGTGAATCGTGTCAATTTTTAAATTTTCAAATTTTCAAATTTTTTGAATGTTTTTGCGTGAAATTAGTCTAATGCTTTCAAAAATTACGATTCCTATTGTTCAAAACTCAAAATCGGGTGAAAATGGAAAAATATCGATCAGTTGAATAATATTGTTGAAACTTGAATTTTAAATTTGTTATAAGAATGTCTGTACCTGCGTGTCCTTCACCCTAAACTTACAGTATTTTCGACAATTTCTGCGGACAATTGAACCCAGGGGACCAAAATTCCGTGACTCGGAAATTTGGCCCCACTACACATATGTAGATACATCCAATGTCTGCAAAAAAGCGCGCATGTGTTTGTGTTACTAGTAAAGATCACTCGTTGCGGAATTCTTAATTACCTATTTTAACCTGAATTCATAACTGAAATTTTACGATTTTTGTGCACAAAATGTATTTTTGCACAGTTATGAATAAGAATAAAATTATTTTACTGTTTTGGCTTTTAAAATGCCTTTTGAGAATCTTTATACGAGTGATAAATACCAAATGCGCTTATTTTCTGCATCAGACGAATTAGAACCTTCCATCGGGGCGATATCGATTTCTCCTTCGGATAAAGTTTCGTAATTTTTGTGAAATTATAATTGAAATTTTTTGAACTATTAATATTAAATAATTAAAGAATGGCGAAAGCGAAATCGGGCGACGTAGTTTTCCAACGAGGACCGGTAAGAATTAGTTTTTAAATAAAATCAAAAAAAGAAGAAAAAGAAAAAAGAAAAAATACAGAATAGGTTTTGTTTTGATGCTCTGATCAACTTGAATTTTACATTTTCAGGGCAAAAGCGATCACGACGATATTTGGGACGATTCGGTTTTGATCGATGCGTACGAGAAAGCTGTTGGGTTGGCTTACGTAAGTCTCATTTTTTATTCTTTTTTTGGGTTGCAATTTAATTTGATTTCCTGTTTTCTTTAGTTTCGGCGTGTTGGTTGGGTTTTTGGTTGCTGTTTTGGTTTTGGTTTCATCTTTTGAGTTCTTTCCTGGGTTTCATTTTTTGGATTCGATTTTGGGTGTCAGGTTGTCTGTATTGGTTTCTTTTCTTTTTTTTACTTTTGGGTTCCTTGATCTACGTAAAGTCCTTTTCTTGACTTTTTGTTTCCTTTCGTTGGTGTCCTGTTTTTTTTGGGTTCCTTTTTGGTTTGCTTGGGTTCCTTTTCGTTGGGTTTCCGTTTTCTTGGGTTCCTGTTTGTGTGGGCTCCTGGATTTTTGGTTATTATTTGATTTCCTTGGGTTTCTTTTCCTCGATTCTCTTTTTCTTGTGTTTCATTTGGTTTCCTTTCCTTTCAACCTTTGTTTGAACATTCAACTTTCCTTCCAACTCTTCTTTTCTGTTGAAAGTTCATGTTTCGTTACTGATGATTTGCACTTCTAATTTTTTTCAGGACGCAGTTCACGCGACGATGCAATCTCAAGGCGAATTTAGCGCCGAAGAATTGGATAAACACGGCGGCGGTACGAGCAATCGATCGCGTGGAGGAGGAGGAGCAAAGGACGAACCGTTGGCCGAAAATGGATCGTCCTTGAGCGGTGTCGATACGAGTGGAAAGAAGAAAAACAAGAAGAAGAGGAAATCGCAACGGAAGAAGGTAAGTTATGTTGGATTTGGAAAGTTTTGGGGCACTTTTGAGAGGTCTGAGAAGATTTAGGGAAGTCTCCTTAAAAAATGTTCGAAATTTTCTCTGATCAACAAATAACATCGGATTTCCTCCTGGAAATTCGTTTTATAAATTTGTTTTATTTGTCAGTCGAAGCTATCATTCATTTTTTTGTTGTTTTTCAGTGGCAAGTTGGCGATCGATGCCTTTCGAAATACGCCGAGGACGGTCAATGGTACGAAGCCGAAATCATAGCAATGGATCGAACGAACAATCAATGCACCGTGCGATACGCCGAATACGAGAACGAGGAGGACGTCAATTTGGGAACACTGCAAAAGTAAGTACAGTACCAAATCTCTACTCTTTTTTGTGCGTTTGCAGTTTATTTTATTACGAGAGGTACTGCTGGAAGAATTTTCGAATTTTGCAGTGTTGATCAGAAAACTACAGAGGGCTGATTCGCATGACAAAGCCCAGAATTTCCACACAGTTCCATCCATCTAGTTGAGAATAACAGAGTTCGTGTATGACATGCATTCAACTGAATGATGCCGTGCGTATCTGCCATCCATCCTCCTCCCCATCGATCATGAAAACTAATGATTTATCCTCTCTCGTTTCAGGATTCCGGAAACAAGCGTGGATGAGGATTCGAGCCCGAGCGATCGCGATGAACCGTTGGATATGAGCGTCGATGAGGTAAGTTTTTAGGAATCTGAGCCCTTGCGTTTTTTTCTTCACTCTTGTTTTTGATCGCTCGGTTTCTAATCACTTTTTGATCATTTTCAGATCGGTCAAACCGAGCTCGTTCGTCAACATCCGCAAACAAGCAGTTCGGTAAGTACTTTTCACGTTTCTTTCATGTTCTAATACCTAATCTTGTCTCCTTTTCAGGTTCCGTTGTTCCCACCGCCCGTGCCTCCGCATCTGTTGCGTCATCCGGGCGGCATTCCTCAAGAGGACGAAGCGATGGCCTCGATGCTCATGTCCTGGTACACCAGCGGTTATCACACCGGTTACTATCAGGTAAGCCAATGTCACAACCATGTATGGGCAGGGATGTGGCCCTTTGGGCTGGCTGAGGGAAAAAGTGGCCCAATATGGGCCACTTTCTCCCTCAGTCAGCCCAAAGGGGTACCCTGGGTAGTTTTGGAACCACCAAGGGTACGCCTTCCTTGACACGCACATCCTAACCTTCCGGTCCTTGCCCATATATGGTCAAGACACAATAACTTGATACTGATCGATTACTGTAAGCCTCTTGATTTCAGGCGATCCAAGACATGAAGCGAGTCAAGAAATAATCGATCTGGAGAAATCGAATCGCATTTCGCCCTCGATCGATCGAAGGTGATTATACTTTTGAATTTTTCTTCCCTGTAATCATTTTTCACACTTCTGTATCGATTTGATTCCCAAAAATGTATCGAATCCTCCCAATTCCCCCCGAAAAGGCACACCACACTGCATGAAAAAGTTATCAGAAAAAACGTCCCAGTCCTCGAATAAAAGTCACAAACAGAAAATAGTCATCGACCCCAAGCACAGTAAAAATTAGCAAAGAGAAAAAATCGAGCGACAAAACACAATAGTTATGAAATAGAACGTAAAAAAACAGTCCAAAAGGTTCTCTCCCAAAAATTTAGATCATTGTGGTTTTTTTTGAGGACGAGACGAGCGAAAGTCGACAGTCGGGAATCTTGAATTGACGGAAACGGGGAATACGGTTCGTGCTACTTGGACGTGCCGGCACCCTCGCCACCTTCGCCGCCTTGTTTGGCCAATTGCTTTTGACGCATGATTTCGGCGTCCCTGAAAATAATTCAAGAGGAAACGTGTTGATTTCGTAATTCCATGTGAAACAAAGGAAAAAAACGGAGAAATAGAGAACAAAAAAGAAAAGGAGAAAAACAAAAGCGAGAACAACACAGGAGAGGAGAAAAACAAATGCGAAAACACTAAAGGAAAGGAGAACACCAAAAGCGAGAGAATAACAACCAAAAAAGAACAAACAAAAGGAAAACAACAAAAGCAAAACAAAAGGAGAACACAAAACAAAAAAGCGAGAAACACTTACCTTTGCTTGCGTTGTTCCATGGACAATCCTTTGTTGCCATCTTGTTCGGCGGTCGGTTTTCCTTTTCCTTTCATCTTCTTGTCCGCCTTTTCACGAGCCAAATCACGTTGATTTCCGCCTGAAAACGGAAGGAAGGATTTTTAAATTGCATAACGGCATGTAAATAAATGTAGGTCGAAATTTCTAGATACTTCCGCGGGGTCAAACTTGAAAAATCCGGTTTTGAAACTGGATTTTTCCAGTTTGATCGATTAAAAATCGGGAAATCAGAAATTTCCATTAGAAATTTGATCGAGTTTTTGAAAATTAGACATAGGTTTTGAAAGTTAAAAAAAAATTTTGGTGAAACATTTGATGCAGTAAATCAAAAACTTTTCGAAAGAATTGTTTAAAAATCTCCAGAACTAAAGGTAAAATTACAAGAAATTAATTTTCTAATTAGCATCAAAACTGTACACAAAACACAAAATTAAAATTTGCTAATACTGTACTTACGAGTCATTTTTCTCGAAAAGTTTTTCGAATTCCTCGTTTTTCGAATCCTCGTCCAACTTATCTTGAAATTCTTTCGAAAAATACTCGAAACTTGTACGAAATCTTCGTCGAACGGCCAACGAAACGTGAAGTGAATTGAAACGAACGAAACGGGACGACAGCGACGAAGACGACGAGGAGACGCGACTTTTCTTCCCGACCGAACTTGGTCAATAGCGAATCGACGACTGGCACGACGAACGGCGAATTGGGGCGGAAAGGACGAGGCCTACTGCCAGCTGGCTGGAAGGAAATTAGGAAAGTGTAAAGTGAACTAAAGAATAGATTCAAAATGAGAAAATCAATCGGGGCAATCGAGGATCGAAAGAAAAAATTGTTCAGAAATTTGGAATGTAAAAAATGATGGAGAGGAGAAGGGTAGAAATTGAATCTGAAACCATATTTTACCGATTTGAGAGGATAGGTAAAATAAAGGTTCGGGATTCTGGGAGATCGATCGATCGAAGGAGGAGAAATCATCGGCCGGCGGATCGATCGATTGTAAATTTTGGGGAAAAATAATCAAAATCAACGACGATGGCCTCGATCAATCAAACGAAATTTCGTCAAGATATGCCGCCTCCTGGTGGTTACGGTAAGTCATTTTTTAAATTAAATTAAATGTTTGAATTTTAAAATTTAAAATTAAAATTTTTTGAATTTGAAATTAAAATTTTTGATCTTTGATTATCGATGCTGTCTCCTTTTTTAAGACAAATTTTGGGTCCAACGTACGTTTCCTCGAATCAATCCTCGAACCGGTAAGTTTTTTTTCGAAATTTTTTATACATTTTGCTTCATTGTTTTATTTGAAATTTTTGCGTTGACTTTTGAAATTTTGTCTTTTGGGACTTTTTCTATTGGTGTTTATTGTTGCTCTGTCTTGAACTGTTTGGCTTTTTCTTTCTTGTTAGATTGTTTTTTGTTGTGCCTTTCGAATTTTTGATTTTCTGTTCCATTTGGCTGTTTAAAACTGTACAGTATTCTTTTTTTTTAAATTTATCTCTATAATTTTTCTTTGTTTCTTTTTCCTTTTGTTTCCCTGTTGATGTTTGGTTTCTTTTTGTGCTTTTGTTTTTGTTTTGGTTTTTTGTTCTTCTGTGTTTATGTTCAGCAAAGTTCAATTTTCTCTTCTTTTATTTTTTTCAGGCAAGAAGATCGCCATATTTCTCGTGGGTACTTGGGTCGTGGGATATTTCAAACACAAATCCTACATGAGATACAGGATGTAAGTACTTTTTTTTGGTGAAAGTTTCATTTTGTGTTAGTGTTAAAACACTACAATTCAATGTTGTTTGTATTAGTGTTGTACATTACGATGTTTCAATTTGTGTTTCAGGCGTTCTCAATTGGAATTGAACGACGTTCGTATGGTCACTCACACGTTTTTGAAGGCCGAGCGAGATCGCACGTAAGTAATGTATACAAGGTTTTCAAAGTTTTTTGATGACAAAGTGCGCTGTGTGTCGACTTTCGAATTTCGCGCTGAGCTTTCGTGTACAGGAAGAGGACCAAAAGAGAAACAATTCCTCAAAATTTCACGAAATTCTGTCCACCCAGTCGAAAGCGGTAGCGTTTCAGAGTATCTACTGGGGAATGCACAGGTTTGGTTGTTCCTGTGACAAAAAGGCGGGAATTCAAATGGCTTTGGAACAACCAAACATGAGCATTCCCCCAATCAAAACTTTGAGACGCTGCCGTTTTTTAATGGGTGGACAGAATTTTGTGAAATTTTGAGGAATTGAGTTCCGAAGTTGGTCCATTCCTTCACACAAAATCTCACTTGTCAGCGCGAAATTTGAACGTTGATCCTGTACAGCGCACTTCGACTTTAAAGCTAGGTGTGTATGGGGTTCCAGAGGAGTCCAACCCTCGGCTGATGGAAATCGTGGTTCCAAGGTGCGGAGGATAGGGTAAATAACACCAAGAGTACCCCTCTTGAGACTCTTCCCTACACGCCCGCAGGCAATCCGGACATTGCCCGTACATGGCTAATCCCTCAGTCGGCCTTCTTCTTTTTTTCTGATCACTCTTCTTTGGGCCGATTGGCATCAATGCCGCCAAATGGGCCTTGGGTGTTGCAGTTGACGGTCTCCTTCGTTGCCCGCCATCTTGGGCTGGGCCTTGGGCTTTTCTCCACGACTTGCACCTAGCCAATATCAGACAATAACTAGAAGTCTCATCTTTCTGTCTTTTTCAGTTGGTTGAATTATTTGCATTTCCTTCGCGACGAGGAACGTAAATTGATGAAGGACGTGCCCGGTTGGCGCGTTGGCACTTGGTACGGCGAGCCTATATTCTACACGTTGGATCCGGATCAATGGTGGGATCCATCGACGGCCGAAGTTCAAGCTCACGCCTCGCCTTTCAATCAATCGTATCGCGAATATTGGCGCGTCGATACCGATATGCGAGGAGGTAAGATCAGATTTTGTCTAAAACTTTTTCCTTCTCTTTTGACTGGCGAGGATTTATCGAAACCGTAAAAAGTGTGACCTTCGAACGCCTGTATCTCAGAACCGACAAAAGCTATCTTGAACTTCTTATATATCATTGTGTCGCTCTCATTGAGCTCTACAGCTTTCATATGAAAGGTTTTCCTCTCCCACTGAAGGTTCGCATCGCAGATCTCCTGGAGGTTTTTTTACCCAATTTATTTGGCTGGCGACAATGCTTTCCAATAGTTGTCAACAGCAAAGTTGTAGATCTCGATGAGCTCTATAAATTCATATGTAAGAAGTTGGTGCTCACTCTTGTCGATCCTGAGATATAAGGCTTCGAAGTTTCATCACTTTTCTACGCATAGGACATAGCAACTTTACGCTGCTTGAGTGTTGGCACACTCTTGATCTTTCTAAAGTTATGTGATTTTGATATTTTCAGGGCCCAAATGGTACGATAAATATTTGCCCGAATGGCTCGCTCGAAAATGATCAATCCATGATTGCGGACGCAAATATTCGAATCGAATAGCGAATTTTGTAGAATTATTTTCTCGATTAAAATGTTTTCCGTTCGATTTGGAGATATAAAATTAGAGCGATAAAAAACGACTGGATGGATTGCAGTGACAAAATGTTTAGTATAGCCTTGAACTTTTTCTTTTTGGATTGAGGTTTGAGAGGTGAAGAAACTGCCCTTGTATTTATGTAGTCATAAAATTAATGAGAGGTTTTTTAGATAAAAGTTAATTGAAAAATGAGAAAGATCGTCGATTGATAAAACAATAGATAAACAAAAAGTGGAAGAAAACAAAAAAGCAAACGTAGAATAACAAAAATTACTTAGGCATTTCGATGTTTTCGCATTCGTTGCCGAAATAAGAAACGTTTCAGGGCAGCACCTTTCAAACGTTTGAGCGCCTTCGCCTGGTATCGTTTATGTTTCATGTCCAAACGTACGAAATTGGTGTTCTTCCTGAAGAAGAAAGGTAATGTTGCATTCAGCCTTGAATACGAGAAACGCACGGCATCATTTTATCTTCTGATGGAAAATTTCATCCATCGGGAAGGAATGGGCTTCTGGACGATAACTTAGCACTCCAGAGTTGAATTAAAAAAACCAAGGGCCATACTGTAGTCGGATGATGATCCACTTGGATAGGGGTTACGGTAACCCAAATCCATGAGTGGATCCACAGACTATAATTTGACCCAAAAATGACAAAAGACGTCGAGAAATCGCTTACCTGCTCGCCGCGGACTTGCGTTTTCCTTTCTTCGAACTACTGGCGGCGTGATTCTCGGATTCGGCGATCGATTGCTCATCCATGGGTGCCAATTGTCCATCTTCCCCGTCTTCTCCATCTTCATCCGCATCGTCCTCATCGCCATCGTCTCCATCATCATCTTCGTCCAAATCCAAATCGACGGCTTTCCCACTCTCCGGATCGATCAAGGCCAAATTGCACATATTCTGACGTTTGACGGCCATTTCGAACGAGGATACCGAATGGAAATAGGCCACGAATTGTTTCCGTCCGATTCCGAGCGTTTCGTAGTCGACATTTTTCTTTGTTGATCGATCTTGATCGTTGCAGAATTTCGGATTCACACCGCGTAAGGTCGGTTCCAATTCGTCGATGGACGATTTACTGTTGATCGTCGATGATGATGAGGCTTCGGGTTTTGATACGGATTTCGGATTCGACTTGATCGGACAGAGCGGCTGAAAAATGAGATTTTTTTAGGTTAGGTTTGACTCAAACGAAGGAGGGTGGTCTTTCTGGTGCCCTGACGGATTACAGCAAAAGGATCATACTTGGTCTGGATCATCCAAGTCATGGTTCTTTGGTACTGATGCACACAATCAGACAGTGCAAAATTACTATGCCTCACAGTTATAAGGTGAACAACTTTGAAACCCTGTATGTCATTTTAACCTCTGATTCAAACCACAACTTCTTATGCATCATTTTGAAGCTCTTTTTGAGATCTAAAACTTTGGTGTTGATGTTTTTCATCTCCGTCTGACTGTTCGCGCTGTGAAGTGCATCAAACCTTTCGACCGCTTTACATGCTGTGACGTGCATGAAAGTTTGCACTGTTTTATTGCGCGAACTGACAGTGACTTTGAAAAGTGTTCAACATGAAAATTGTGGAGCACAAATCGAGCTTTGAATTGATATACAAAAAGTTTCGGTTTCAATCTGCCGTTATTGAGGTAAAGGACCTCAAAGTTGGAACTTTGACCTGCTGAGCATTGGGAAAAAGATGGTTGGCCATAAAAAAACAATCAAGCACCGAGTAATCCTCCCTCGTAAGAATAGTTATTTCAGAAAGATCCCAGAAAGGTGACTCACAAAAAAGCCAAAAAGAAAAAGGACCAAGCAATCAAAAGAGCCACAAAATAAAAAATAACGAAAAACCAAAAAAGAAGCTTACCTTGTTGAACGTGACTTCCGATCGTTTCAATCGAAAAGATGATGTTGACGATGACGAATTATTCTTGGCGGAAATCGACGAGGAGACACTTTTTTTCGATAAAGCATATTCCCGATAGAGTCCTGAAAACAGAGAGAAGAAATTTTTGAAAAGTAAAATGACAAATCTGGTCTGTGAATCAAGAGATTCCAAAAATTCAAGAGAGGAAACTGAATTTTCGAAAGAAAGCGATGAGAAACGAAGAAAACTTTTCGAAAAAAAAACTGTGAACTGCTCAAAGAAAATCGAAAAGAAAATACAAAAAAGAAACTAAAATTTTCGAGAAAATCGGTTCATTGATAAAAATTTTCGAAGAAAGTTGCAATTTCTACAATCTACCGTAATTTTATTACGATTATGAAAAATTACTCATGTTTGAAATAAAAATAAAAATTAACGCTTCAAAATTAAAAAATTTTCAAACTATTTTTACTCACCTCGAATTTTCCCCGGCGCAATATCGATATCGGATTTTGATGGCTTTCGTCCGTGAATCTCCTTGAACGTATTTTCCCACGATTTTAATTCTTCACGAATTTTTTCCGTCGACGTCATTTTTGAAATCTAAAATGTAAAATCAATTAGATTCAATTAAATTTAAATTTTATAACATAATTTTATCGTTTCTTACATTTTTTGATCAAAAAACAATCGATCAAATCGTATGAAAATTTTAAAAAACCAACCTTTTTCGTTCGAAAAAATTTGAACTGAAGACGAGAAGTGTTTCCAAACTTGAATTCCCGCGTGGTAAAATATAGATTCAGATTTACTTTAAAATTTCGATTTTTTCATTTTACTCTATTAAAATCAATCGACTATCAAGATTTTGATTAAATTTTAGTAATGAAATTAAGCCTACTACTAAATTAAGTGAAGTATTTCAATTAAGCTTGAACTTGAACCTCAATTATTTGCGTGGCAAGTGTGCGCGGCGCACACTTGCCACGCAAACGACGCAGGAAATATTACTTCTCGCTTTGTCCTCGTGATTTTTCTTCTCTCCTCCTTTTCCTCCGAAGATAAATTTTCAACGTTTGGTCCTCGGCTTCTTGACGCAAATTCTCCTCGTCGCCAACTTCTTCGCCAAGTAGACAAATAATAAACAAGACACGAGGGGAGTTCGAAAAACGAAGACGATTTTCGGAAACATTCGGGTGTCAAAACAACTCGTGTGGAAAAATTTGTCTTTATTGTTTCATCATCGGCTAATATTTTCGTCTGCTTTCATCCGGTTTGGAGTTTGAAGAAATTTTGGACAATTTTTTCGACGACGATTCAATTCGATTTGGTTCGGAATCAAGGAAAATTTAAAAATTATTTTCATCGATATTCATTTTCGTCGTGATTTGAAATAAAAACCGCCTTGGAATTTTTTGGACGTATTTCTATTTTTTTAATCGATTATTATTACGTACGTACCTCGTCTCGTCGATCAATCGATATTTTTTTGGAGAAAATGACGTCTGGAAGCGCGATACGTGCCTTGAGTTTGGAATTGAAAGGACTACAGGAAGAACCCGTCGAAGGATTTCGCGTCAAATTGGTCAACGACGAGAATTTATTCGAATGGGAAGTGGCCATATTCGGACCGCCGAGAACGTTGTACGAAGGTGGATATTTCAAGGTAAGTTTCAGTTTTTGGTTTTTGTTTTTGTTTTTGTTTCTGTTTTTTTTGGTTGCATTCTGTGAGTCCTAAATTTTGGAGCGACCTCGGAATCGCGGAATTTTTTTCGGGCAGTCCGAGCTCGAGCTTTCTTGAAATGGATTGGAGCTAATACATTTCAAAAAGCTCGAAAAGTTCAAGTTTCCGGCGCTGTGGGGCCTGGATGAGGGAAAATGTGGCCCTTGGTTTTTCTTACGGGTAAGAAACACCAAGGGCCATAGTTACCCTCATCCAGGCCAGGGGAGGGGAAATTTGGACCCTCTGAACCCTGCATAGGGTAAGAAAGAAACACCAAAGGATCCCCTGGACATTCTTACCCGACCCTCCACCAGACCATCCGGACCTTGTCTTTACCTAAAATGACTCTTATTCGATCCTTTCCAGGCGTTACTTCGTTTTCCATCCGATTATCCGTATTCGCCGCCGACGATGCGATTTTTGACGAAATGCTGGCATCCGAATGTTTACGAGGTGAGTTGAGTCTCGAGGTTTGAAAAATTTTGCACTTTGTACTCGTCAATCACGTGTTTGTTCAGTAAGCTAACGGTGCTTGTTTCATTTCGTTTCAGAATGGCGATTTGTGCATTAGTATTTTGCATCCACCGGTCGACGATCCTCACAGCGGAGAATTGGCGTGCGAACGATGGAATCCGACGCAGAATGTTCGGTAAGAAACCCGGTTTTGGGTTGGTCTGAGTTTTTGGGGATTGGTTATTTGTTGTTATTTTGTTGTTGATTTTTTGGTTACAGCAGCAGCATCGAGGTTCTTCTTTTTGACTTTTGACAGCTGAGGCTTTAGATTTTGTGGCTTGGTTTTATTGGACTCTTGGGGGCTTTTTTTCTTGGTCTTTGGTTTTCTTTCTTGGGTTTGTGGGTTTATCTCCTTGGACATTTTTGGTTTTCTGCCTTTCTTTCTTTGGCTTTTGGGGGTTTCTCTCTTTGGGCTTTTATGTGGCCTATCTTTCTTTCTGGGGCTTTTGGTTTTCTCACCTTGTCTTTTTGGATTTTCTTTCTTTGACTTTGGGTTTTCGTTCGTTCTGTTTTTCAGTTTGTAGTTTTCCGGCCTTTTGTTTGTTTTTGGGTTCTTCTGAAAGTTCTGGGTCCTTGGCATTAACGATTTCTGCCTCGTTTCCATTCCCACCTGCTTGCTTCCTTGATCTTCCCACACTTTCGGCTTTGGGGTTTTTCCTTCTGGGGTTTCTGTTTGGTTTCCACTTCTATCAGAAATATTTTGGCCTCGTTTTCACTGACTCATGCCATATAGATCCGAAAGAAATCCTCCAATCGCTCCAGTTCTCTACCAATATCCTCTTCAGTGCTCTCCCAACATCTCTCCAGTCCACTTTGTAAACTGTAAAAATCCTCTTCTCCATTTTCAGTACGATCTTACTCAGCGTTATCTCGTTGTTGAACGAGCCGAACACGTCTTCGCCGGCGAACGTCGATGCCTCGGTCATGTACAGACGATGGAAGGAATCGAAACGTGGCTTCGATAGTGATGACGAGTTCGTGCGCATAATCAAGTAAGTCACACTTTTGATTCTTCCTTCTTATATCCTTTGTATTACATCCCGTGAAAACATGTTTCTGACTTCCTTCTTTTAAAAACACTTTCCAGGAAGCAAGTGGAAGCATCGCGGATCGAAGCGGAAAAGGACGGCGTCGTTGTTCCATTGACATTGGAAGAATATTGCGTCAAGACGACCGTCCGTCCCGCAGACGATACGGATTCCATGGACTTCTACGACGAGTACTACGATTACGATGGCGAGGAGAATGACGATTGCGATTGTGACGACGAGTATCCCGAGGATACCGAGGATTCGGGTCAAGGCGAATCGTGACACCATCGATCGATCGGCGATAGGACGAAGAGAGAAGACCATTTTCGGAAGCTTTCACGCACGGTAAAATAGTATCGAGGGGGCCATTTTTTCTTTTCTTTCATTCATTTCGTTTTGTTTTGACAATTTTATGCTGCGGTTTTTTCGCAGGGCGAGGTTTTCGTTTTTTTCTTTGATGGTTTCCTTCAATTCGATTAATCCAAAAATATTTTCAAAAGTGAAAGCAAATTCGTACGTTTCATCATCATCATCATCTTTGTGATAATTTTTTTCTGGGGTATTTTGGCGTACACTTAGGAATTAATTCGCAGCTGGTTTCATGATTTTTTTTCTTCAATAATCACCCTTCTGGTTCATTTTATTTTCGTGTACTTTTTCCTTTTTCCAATTCTTTTTTCTTTTTTTCCCTATTCCCATGTATTTACATGTAAATTTCGTGTATAAATTACAAAATGAAAAAGTTGGTGTCTGACCGAAAAGTTGGTTAATCAAACTTGGCATTCTTGCCATTCGATACTTTTTTTTTGACGTACGGTTAGAAATTGGAGTAATGCGTCGTTTTCTTTTTTCAGATTGGAAGAAAGGAAGGAACGGGAAGAATGAGCAAACGACAAGCGCCCAGCGAATTTCTCAAGCAAATCATCGGTCGGCCGGTCGTGGTCAAATTGAATTCCGGAGTTGATTATCGAGGTGAGTCGAGACAGTCTGCGGCTTTCAGGGGAGGGATGGGGAGAGATAGGCTTTTGGATTTTGAGGAGGAGAGAAAGAAGAAGCCTAGAGTCTTTGGGTGTTGAGGGCAAGGGAGAGATAGCGGAGATGGGTTTTAGGTGGTGAGGAGGGGAAGTTAGAAGGCCTGGGTCTTAGGTGTTAAGGATTGAGGAAGTTGGGGTCCTTTGGGAGGAGCAGAAGGAAAAGGTTTGGGTCTCAGGCGTTGAGAAGGACAAAACAACGGAGGCCTAGGTCTTTTGGATTGAGGGCAAGAGAGGCTAAGGTCTTCTTGGGTAAGGAAGAAGACATTGAGAGTTGGAACAGATGAAGACGAGATAGCCTGGAGTGCACTGACTGAAGTTGGGTCTTTGGAGGCGCTTTGAAGATCTCGATTCTCAAAGCACCTCCAAAGACCAATTTCACCGTGCAAGGAAATATCAAAAAATGGACAACACAAGAAAGTAAACTCTGTAGGTACTGAGTCACATTGACTAATCAGAGAGGCCGATGCATTTTCAATCTTTCCCACATGCATGAGTGTTAAGCAAATTTCAATGGACCTTACTTTGAAACCCCAAAACCGTTATGCTTGCTTTCACGCTGTTGATAAATCTAAGGCACAAAAACGTGCCGACTTCGAAGCGATGTATCTCATGAATTGCTGAACGAAAACGCAACTTCTATGATATCATTTTACAGCTCTTTTCGAGATCTACAAGTTTTGCATTGAGCACTTTTTGAAATCACAAATAATTCGCTCTGTAAAGCGGCCCAAAGTTTGACACGCTTATGTAGGCGCTTGAAACTTTGAACCGCCCTTAAGCGCCGATTGATCAGAGTTAGACGTAAAGCATCAACAGCAAAGTTGTAGAACTCGGCGAGCTCTACAAAATGAGGTATCAAAAGTTGAAATTTAATCCAGCCGTTCATGAGATACAGGGTCTCAAAGTTGGGACCTTTTACCATATAAGGTACAGGAACTTTCCACAGTCTGAGCATTCGCGTACCTGGGATAACCACAAAATAAGCTCTATCAAATGATCGGGATGTCAATGTAGCACTTTTCTTCCAACGTTTCAGGCGTTCTGGCGTGTTTGGACGGGTACATGAATATCGCTTTGGAGCAAACGGAGGAATACGTCAATGGACAATTGAAGAACAAATACGGCGATGCGTTCATTCGAGGAAATAATGGTAAGTTCATAGTTTTTTCTGATAGAATGTGGTACAATAGTTGGTTTTTTATGTCCTTGGGAGTGTCCTTAGGCTTTTGGGCTTTTGGTTTTGTTTTGATTCTTGGGGTCTTACGTTCGAGAGGTCTAGGGGTGCCTGGTGTTTTGGATGATCCTGGGCTTGATTAGTCATCCGGGAGCTCACAGTTAGGATTAGTTTATGATCGGTTTGATCGAATTTTTCGATCGATTGGAAGCTCTTTTGCTTCTGAAGCTTTTCTTTTTGTTTTGCTACACCTTACCTTTGCCAAACTCCTGACCACTCTGACCACCTCGGCTCTCCTAATTAGAACACTAATTAATTACTCTTCTCTTCTCTTTTTCAGTACTCTACATCAGCGTTCAAAAGAGACGATAGGTCGCCGATCAAAGTTTTTTTTTCGCCGATGCTATCGATCTCGTTGAATTTCCTATTTCGTGTTGACCTTTGATCACGTTCTTAGGCTTTTTGAATTTTTCATTTGAATAAACCTTCGTTTTTGCATTGTTTCCTTCTCCTTACAAGGAAGTAAACGTGACCATGGAGAAAGTGCTTAGAAATCGATTTTTTACTACGGTTTTATCCGTTTGAATATTTGAATTTTCGCGCCTTTTGTCATAGGTTGCACGTTGCTTGCTTTTCTTCGCGTTGAGACCGGTGTTGCAAATTTTCTTTTCCTTTTGTAGGCAAAAACGGCAAACAACTTCGAAAACAATCTCCTCTGCCTCTCCAAAAAAATTTCATCAGTTCTATCTTCGAAGAGTCCAACGATCGGTCGTGTTTTGAAAAAAGAAAAAGTTCAATCGATACAATTTCGAACGTCAGTTTCAAGAAAAAGAATTTTCGTCAAAAATTTTGGAATTTCAATTTTGATCAATTGATTATTATCGACGAAAAAAATGGCCAGCGGTAAATTGCATCAATTTCGTGCCGATGTGACCAAGAAATTGCACGAACCGAATCGATTCAACAACACTTTGGGAACCGTCGAACAGAAAACGGGCGTCGATCGTTTCTATATGGTGGCTGGTAAGTGAAGATTTTTAAAAATTTTAAAACTTTTTTTTTTTGATTTTTTGGTTTGAGATTTTTGAGATTGGGGATGAGTTTGCAAATTTTTGCACAAATTTGCATAATCAGGTGCAAGTTTTGAGCAAGTTTAGGACGAAAGAAAGATCAAGTGTTTTTTGTGTTTCGTAAGATTGGACTTTTGTTTTCCGTTGATAAGAGGATGTTTAGAAAACTAGCGCGTTTGAAGTTTGCTGGGGCCTTCTTCCTTATCGCCGTAATCTCAGGCTGACAAGGTAAACAAACAACTAGCCGAGAGTTCTATACGCGGAGGCGACTTGTAGGGGCAACGAATGACTAATTGGAGACGTGAGAAATACGAAATTTGCATATCGCGTCTTGTAGGCCTCGAAAGATTTGCAATATCACACCGTCACATATACAAATTTGCATATCACACCTTCGGAGCTCTAAAATTTTGAAAACAATGCTGTGTCTCATTTGCAAGAAGAGGAATTCCATGTGTTTTCTAAAAAATTTGAATTTTTCCTTTCCAGGCATCGCCGGTTTGCTCGGTTTGTATTTGATCTTCGGACATTTCGCCGAATTGCTTTGCAATTTCATCGGTTTCTTGTATCCGGCTTATATGTCGTAAGTAGAGGAGTTCATTGTTTTCTTGTGGTTTTTCTGGGAGGATGGGATTTTGGTTTGGTTTTTTGTGTTTGGGTTTTATTTGTCCTTTTGGGTTTGGAGCACCGGTTTCTTGGTTTGGTCCTTTGGGGTTAGATTTACAAACCCCAAAGGACCAAACCAAAGAAACCGGTGCGTTTGCTGAGGTTCTTTCGGTCTTTTGGGGGTTTTTCTGAATCTTTTTGGATTCTTGGGTCGGGTCCTCTCTGTCTTTTTGACGAGTTTCCTCCAGGTTTCTTAGCCGAATAATAACCGATCTAACCCTCACATTTCAGGATGAAAGCCGTGGAATCGACCATCAAGACGGACGATACTCAATGGTTGACCTATTGGGTCGTGTTCGGATTCTTGAGCGTTTTGGAATTCGCCGAAGACGAAATCGTCGCTTATTTCCCCGTTTATTTCTTGGTCAAGGTAAGAGATACAGATTTTTTCTTCCCTTTTTTTAACGAAGGAGTGTTGTTATTTCTCCTTTACTAATGACATTCCCTCTTTTCCTTTTCAGTGCGCTTTCTTGTTGTACTTGTCGTTGCCGATGACCGTAAGTCCTTTTCGTTTTTTCTTAACTTTTCATTTGTGGAACTAAAGATTTTTTACTTTTTCAGTTGGGCGCTGAGAAGTTCTACAATCAAGTGATTCGTCCGATCTTCAACAAATGCAACAAAACCATCGAAGGTCGTTTCAATCAAGCTTACAATAAAGCTACCGACGGTAAGCGCCAGTTTTTCTCTTACCTCTTGAGCTACTTTTTTTTATGTCCCGAGCTAATCGTTTGTTTTCAATTTTCAGCCGTCAAGGAGGGAGCTCAAGCTTTCAAGAATCAATAAAATGCGTCGACAGTATTATGACGATGAACGAACGATCAAAAAATGGCCGCTTTGATTTCGGATATTTTCTTTTTTGAATAGATTTCTTTTTGTTCTTTATGCAAATCCGTGACTCCTAGATAATCAGGTAATTTTTTTGTCGGCCTTCTCTATAGTGCTTTTTTCGAATCGATAGTTTTCCTTTTTTCTTCATGTAATGTAGCCTTATTTTTTTTGCCGTTTTCCTTTTTTGCCCTTCATGGCTTTAGTATAGAAACGTGTTTTTTTTCTCGGCTTTAAAAAGTAAGGGTATGAAATTTATGTTTAAAGTAGAATTTTTTCCCGATGCTTTTTTAAATCATCTATTTTGAGAAAGAATTCGAATTCATACATAAAAAAGAAAAGTATCTTACAAATATTCAGTCCCAAAAAGAAATTTGGAGTAAAGTCCACGAAGAAACACGTACGAAAATGCATGTAAAAAAATATCGAATATGTTTCTTACCGCGAGAGAATTCGATATTTTTCCTAATCTTCGTCACCAGGATGCGCCGGGCAGCAATTTTTCACTTTGAACCATCCGTCGATACACCTGAAAAAAGAGGTTATGATTATTTGTGACAATCAAAAGTAATTCAAGAGAAACAGAAAAAGATTCGAAACGAAAATCAAAAAAGTAAGAGAGAAAGAGAGAACAGAAAAAAAATGGAAACAGAAAAGACAAAACTGAAAACTGAAAACATAATAGAGAACAGAAAGGACAAAAAGGACAAAACAGAAAACGGAAAAGATAAAAAAGAAAACACAAAACACAAAAATGAAAACGGGAAAGATAAGACAAAACGACAAAGGGACAAAAAAAAACAGAAAAGACGAAAAGAAAAAAAAGAACAGCAAAGACACGAAAACACAAAACAGACAAAAGACTTTTGACTTACGTTTTATGATAGACGCAAAGACACGGTAAACGAGCGATGGTTTCTCCTTGGGACATTTCGTCGAAACAAATGACGCATTCGTCGCGATCCTCGACCAGAATTTCTTCTGAAAAGCGAAAAGTAATGCGATTTGAAGTTAGTAAGACAACTGACGCTCAGGTGTCAAAAAATGGCGAGGGAAGAGAATTGCTAGCTGACGGGATGAAGTGCGAGTTTAGGTGAGGGAAAGGAGAGGAATCAACGTGCGAAAATCCCCTGGCAGAAGCTCAGGCTTTTCTTGCTTTGCTTAGAAGAGAAAAAACCCACCGGAAGTAAGTGTGCGGAAGAAAAAGATCTTCCCGGAACACCAAAAAAGACAAAAAAGTATGAAACTGTGCACTTACCATTATAGGCGATTTTTGGCCGCGTGAGACAAACGACCAAATGCAATTCAGCATCGTCGAACGGAACTTGTTTGTTGCACACCGGACATTTGATATCTGAAAAGGACAGAGAACGAAAGTTAGTGATTTCTGAAGACGACTGATCGCAGATTTCATGCTCGCGAGATTGTGGGAGCAGATTGCACGAAAGCAGGCAGAAGGCAAAGGGAAGTCTGATTAGGAATCCTAGATGCATTACTCAAAAGCTTGGAAATGGGCTGAGAACTGCCACGGTTCTTCCAGAAAGTTTTTCAAGAGATGAAGTAATGGTAAGTGAATGAAAGTTGTGCGAAAAAAATCCGCCAGATTCAACCCGATGAATCCAACAGAGGAACAAAGTCCAAAGACCAAAGCTACGTATGGACACGGAGGATCCTAGGGGTCCAATCTGCCACTGGCCCAGGCAAGGGAAAAGGTATCCCAAAGGCTCTTGATTTGGCCATTGGTGGCCAAAAGGTGGTATTTGGGGCATTTATATTCTGCCCTCCCCGAGGATAAAAAGACGAAGGGTACGGTACCCACTGACGCCCTTACCCGATCCTCTCCAGGCCATCCGGACCTTGCCCATACATGGAACAAGCTCCCGAGCATCCTAATCCAATCCAAAACCCAATGATCCTAATTCACTCCTTATGCTAATCCTATCCTGATCCAAAGTTCCCAAAGGTCTTCTAGGAACCCTCTGACACCTTACTGCAGAGAGACCCATGCACAACCCGGGTTGTGCATGGGTCTCACTGCAGTAAGGTGTCACCACCCGCCCGCCCAGATATCTCCCAAACCCAAAACTAATTACAACCCAAGAACACTTACCGAAATATCGAAACGAAACCGGCGGTAACCAAACTCGAGGCGCCGACGACGACGAACTGCCTTGTCCCGATTCGCCGCCACCACTCGCACCGCTGACCGAATTGAATCGTAATATCCGATCCAACGAACGTAACGTGCTGGCCATCATCGGATCGTTATTTCCACCGTCCTCGCCGGACTCCGAATCGGAATCGCCTCCGCCTCCGCCGCTCGTACCCGCGATCGCCGATTCCACTAATAATCGATTGGCTCGTCGTCGTTGTTGATTGATGGCGGCGATCAAGGCGGCCGCGTCGGCTTGTAGATGAGGCGGCGATGTGGTCATCGATCGACTACGCATTTGTCTCGAATGACGGTGATGGTGATGATGACGATGACCGCCGCCGCCGCTCGTCGACGACGATGAAGATGCCGGTTGAAGTAGCAATCGTGGACGAGCGCCGCCGCTGCTGCCCAAACCCGTCGTCGATGATGAAGCACCAGCCGATGTGGACGCTTCGTTGGTCGAGGAGTGATGACCGTTGGCCGCCGCCGTCGACGTCGATGAGAACGACGATCCCAATCCGTGATCGCGCGGAGACGGCGGCGAATGATCGGCCGATTGAGCAACCGATTGACGCGCACCCATTTTTCGCCCGTGTACGTTCCTCGATAAATTTGCCCGTAATATGGATGATACAAATCTGGAAAGAAACAGAAGTAAATTTTACTTAATGGCTCGTTTAAAAGCTGAAGGAAATTTTGAAAATATTTTGATTAAAAGGAAAGCAGGAAATTTAGATTCAGAAAATATTCGCTGGCCAAGGAAGTTGAGAGAAGTTTTTGAAAGGTGCTTGTTCAATAATTTATAAAAGGAGAAAGAAACTGAACAATGAAACTTTCTTTCGACATAAATCCACTATGCAATTTTAAAAAATTCTTTGAAAACTTTTGAAGTCAACCAGCATTTTTAATTTTGAAATTTCATCCAAACTTTCTATGAAACTTTCGAAAACATTATGAAACTTTACAAACAAAGTGAACTAAAGAAACTTCAAGAAACTTTCCAACACGCCCACTCACCTCGAATCGAAAATTCCTTGGTCCAAAGTCCACACCGAAATTCGAAAATCGTCGATCGAATCCTTCGAAATCGTGTCGATCGCCGATTCAAATCTAATTTTGATGCAAAATTATAAAAAAATAAATAAACAAAGGAGCGATGATGGAGAAATCTTTCGTTTTGAAAACTTCTTCTCCAAACAATCAAATCGTCGTACTATGGATTTGACCAGTTTCTTCTCGACAGCCGTCGCATTTGTTGTCCAATTTCTTGTTTGAAGAGAAAAAGCGGGAGATTCAAAAAGTTGAAATCATGAAGTGCGCTGCGCTGGATCAATTTTTGAATTTTATAGTTGCTTTTTGAAATGAAATGAAAGGAAATTTTGTGTGAAGGTAGAGACCTAACAGATCGACCATTGCTGAAAATTTCTAGCGTCCGAAAGTTTACATTCAAAAGGAATCGATCAGGTTGATATGTTTCTATGACAAAAAGGCGGGAAAATTCAAAAACTAAACTTACATTCCTCGTTTCTTCAATGCGGCGGAAAACGAAACTGTAAATTGATTTAACATGAAACTTAAAAT
Source organism: Mesodorylaimus bastiani (assembly GCA_034700065.1). NCBI lineage: Eukaryota > Metazoa > Nematoda > Enoplea > Dorylaimida > Dorylaimidae > Mesodorylaimus > Mesodorylaimus bastiani. The sequence continues at coordinate 1,662 of JAQGCW010000003.1, read as the reverse complement.
TCAACATGAACTTTAGGAAACTTGAAGATTCTGTTGCCGATATCTCAAAAATTATTTGAATTCCCTGCTTGCCTTTTTGTCATTGAAACTATCCTACGAACTAAATCTTCTCGATCTGTCTTGCAACCTTTCTACGCTTCTATCCGCAAATTTTGGCTGAATGGTTAACTCGACCATTGCGCCAATTCGAAATGAGCGAAGTCATATCTATTTCATTGTCAATTTAACTTGTGAAATTTGCATAGTCAGTTTGAATTGAAAGTTCCTTCTTGGTCGGTCGCACATTCACTGTCGACTAGTTCCGAAGTTCTTCAGTGCAAGGCCATGTTTGTCAGGACAAGTTTTGTGCGTTGTTCCCACTTCGTATAAAAGGCAGACAATCTTTGAGAGTTTTGTTCAGTCTTGCTTTCTGGTCTTGATAAGTCGAGTTCGAAGAGTCAGAGAGAAGTCTTTAGTCCTTGATTTCGGCAATCATCGATCAAGATCCATCGCTGGTCAACTCGAGTGGAATGCAAGCAAGATCGAGTCATCAGCAAAACGAGGGGTCAAGTGGTCGATCAAAAACTCCATAAACACTGCGCAAACTTCGTTGTGCCTCACCACACCACATTTTGATGACATTAGTGAAGATGATTCATTGGGCATTAAGCAGATTCCATCAATGTTTCGGCGAACACAGTCCCGCCACACTGTCGCCAAATTCAGATGCGCTTCTTGATTCATCTGCTGCTGTGCACCTGGTTCGACTTTCTTCTGGGGGTAAGGGGGACATCCAGGCAGGCGTATGCGAGGACAATCGTACGGAATGGAATTTGATCAAATCGGCTTAGCCACGAAAAATCTGTTCGAATATGATGATCGATCGAGAATGGACAACGGCCGGAAATCATTGGCGAGGATACCTCCCCCTCGTCGCTCATCCAGGTCCGGGATGAAAGGCTCCAAATACCTGGATGGGCCTCGACCGATCGGACGCTCGATTATTATTAAAATGCGGTGAGCCAAATTCAGTTTTGGATTCGATGGGACAACTTCACACGACCTATTCAATTCGAGGAGGCGATCGGTATCAAGCGGATCGATCGTTCGGGCGTGGCAAGGGACTATTTTTATTATCGAAGGTTTTCAACCATCAACCCACGGCCGTTTACCTTGGAAAAAACCTAAATTCGGTTTCATGGAACACAGTGTCTAAACAGTGTTTGCAATAAGTGGTTAAAATTCCAAAAAAACCGCGAAAATTTGAATCTTGAAACATTAAACGTTGTGTATTTATTGAATATCTAACAACGTTCATCCAACTGGGTCAATTCGTGTGTAGAAATTGCAATAAGATCATTTTTGAGGTGCAACGCGTTTAAAATTTCATAAAAAAGTTCATCGGCCATGAACATGAGGCGGACTTCCGAAATCTGAAATGCACATGAACACAACTTCTTTAAACATTAAAATTTGGATAAATTGAGCAGAAAACTTTCCTTTCATATGCGATAAACGTTTCAGAATAGTCGTCGCTACAATCCTGAACGTTTTGAAGCGTTCTCGTACTTGACCGGCAAAGAAAACGCCGAGAAATCCTCAAAAATCCAGAAAATAAAATGAGCACCACAATCGGGCGCCGAAATTCCGAAATAACCACTGAAGCAAATCGGTCGTTTCAAA
>JAQGCW010000002.1:0-34297 GCA_034700065.1 Mesodorylaimus bastiani | reverse complement strand
CGAGGATGTCAAAATAAAAAAATTGCGTCGTACAGTGGATTGTGTCGCCCTGGACGATATCAGGTTTATAACGCGCCAAGAATGCGCACTTATTTAACAAGTAACACAATAAGACGTGCAGACTTAGCACAATATTCGCCCAAATAATTGTGACTTTGACCCAACCGAGGACTCTCGGACTGCATCCATCGACCCAACACTGATCTTTTGTGCAAAATCTCCGCCCTTATATATTGTCCAGCAGAGTTGCCTCCCAATGACGTCAATCATTTTCCCCAACAACGGAGACCAAAATCCGCGGCCAGATAACCAGTGTCCTTCGCGAGGACCAGGCCAGGACCAACGCTATGGTCCTCGGTCGGAGCCCCCTAGGAGGCATCCCAACGACGCCTCGCTCTGTGTGCATTCCTAACATCGAATGCAAAACCACACACAAATCACTGACCATTGACTGACCACTCTTTGGAAGAAAAAACGCAAGCACCACAAGAAAAAACATAATAAAGCACACAGCGAACTGACTTTAAAAACTGAATTATAAAGCTACAGTACATCAAAAAAATTTCTCAATTTTTGCATCGAGTGAAAGCATTCCAGACTTTCAAAATCTCCTGCGCCGTTCGCAAATGATGAACAGTGAACCAATCGCGACAAATTCGATCCCATCGACGAGGAGGATCACCATCGATCGATCGGGCGGCGTCGAATCGTTCTCCGTGAAATTCGTCGCGCGCAATTCGCCGCACGTTTGCTTCGCGAGCTAATAAGCCGGTCAATGCGACGTCCTCCATGTGAATATACGGCAGTATCGAATTTTCCGATGATGACGATGGTGATGTTCGATCGTCGATACGAGCGATCAATCGTTGCACGGCCGATCGAGTTAACACGTAGGCGTGTCCGGAGCCAAACGGTTGATGATATCGCGCCGGAATCGCTTCGAATGGGACGAAGCTGAAAATGAGAAACGAAGAGTCAAGGTTAGTCATGACCACCAGGTGCTAAGGAGCCAGAAGACCGGGAGCAAGCTCTCCAACCGACCGCACAGCACAACAACATTCCGAACGAATGAATCAGGAGGCCACGGAATGGCGTAAACTGATCGGCGGAGTGTAAAGTAGACGAATCTACTTCTTTACACTGCGGCGCTCGTTTACGCTTCTCCTTTTGCCCATAGGCTCATTCTCCGACTTTTCAGCCGCCCTGAGCGGTCGGTCGGTCGGTCGGATCGAGAAGAGTCCATTCCCCAATTGCATCCATGAGAGTTGAAGAATCATGGATGTTCGGGAGTGGACTCTCGATCCGACCGACCGCTCAGGGAGGCTGCAAAGTCCGAGAATGACGAGACTCTCGGTGTGAGAAAGAGCGTAAATGAGCGCCCCAGTGTAAAGTCGGGAAGATCTACTTTACACTCCGCCGATCAGTTTACGCCCTCCCTTACGCCGAGAGACTCATTCTCGGACTTGGCAGCCGTCCCGAGCGGTCGGTCGAACAAAACGGAACAATCGTAAGAACACTTACTTTTTCAACCTCCGTCGATCTCGTTCCACTTTCGACCATCGATATTCGTAACAATGTATCGCCGCCGTCTCCAACAACGACTCCTTCTCGCCATCGTATCGTCCATTCAAATATCGCATCAGATTCTCGCCGAACACAACCACGTCGTCGTCCGTTTTCAAAATCAATTTGGCACCAGCGCAATTCTCCGTCATCCATCGAAATGCCGCCATCGTTTTCAACGTCAAATTATGATAGGTATCCAACATGTCGATAATTAGTACGTCGTCGTAATGATCCAATTCCGATCGTAGCTTCCGTCGATCCGATTCCGTCGCTTCGCCATCGTCCACGCCAACGACGAACACGACCGTCGATCGCCGCGGTAACAATCGATCGCCGAATTGCGCCGCCCAACTCGCCCTGATCGCCAATCGTGATTCGAATCGCGTCGGTTTCGATATGATCAAGATCAACATCGATAAATCGCCATCGCCGTTGTCATTTCCGTTCGCACAAATCGGCGCTCGAAGACTCGATCGAGGTTGTCTCAAATATTTGAATCGATTTCGCCAAATCGACGTCGGATTTCGTCGAAAATACGTCAACGCTTGGGCGTACGTGATTGGATCCGACGAATTCAAATACACGTGCAGACGGTACAGTTGAAGAAATACGACGAACAGGCCGACGATCGACAACGATTTGATCGATCGATTCATTCGATTTCGTTTTTCGCCGAGATCAATCACATTTCTGAAAAAAACTCAAAATCATTATTTTCAGAATTAAAATTTTTTCAAGCTTACAAATTTTTTCAATAATCACAAAAATATTTTGGCTTTCATCCAAATCATGCAATCCACTCCTCGCCAAAATCACCGCCATTTTAATTCCAGACATGAATCGAGAGTAATTTTTAAACAAAACCGTATTACAACTTGAAATTCGAACCCAAAAAAGAAATGAAATTGCAAAAAGAAAAACGCGCTTCATGAAAAGAGTCATATCCGTATTAGGACGAGCGAAAAATAATAAGCCTACCACAACGAGAGAAAATTTCGGCGGCCGATCGATCGATCGATCGAAGCTTGAACTGAATTCAAGCGAAATCGTCCTCCTCCTCGGCCATTTCCTTGGCGAATTCGAGTTCTTGCTGTTCACGTTCGCGTTTGTCCTAAAATTGGAAAGAATGAATCATCAATCATCCAGCCAGCGATTTTCGATCTTCGAATCCAATCCCGATCGGTCTGGATCGATCTTCCAATCCCGATCGGAATGGATCACTCTTCCAATCCAGACCGATCGGAATGGATCAATCATCCAATCCCGATCGGTCTAGGTCGATTTTCGAATCCAATCCCGATCGATCTGGATCGATCTCTCAATCCCGATCAAACGGTCTGGATCAATCATCCAACCCCGATCGGTCTGGATCAATCTTTCAAGACCAATCGGTCTGGATCGATCTTCCAATCCCGATCGGTCTGGATCAATCTTTCAAGACCAATCGGTCTGGATCGATCTTCCAATCCCGATCGGTCTGGATCAATCTTTCAAGACCAATCGGTCTGGATCGATCGTCCAATCCCGATCGGTCTGGTCCAATCTTCCAATCCAATTCAGATCAATCGGTCTGGACCAGTCCTGCACCAATCCAGCCAGACCAATCGAGCGGGAAAAGACCAAATCCGATCAATCGAGCGAGCGGGAAATCGAAAAATCTCGAAAGAGGAACACACTTACTTCGGCCGTTTCCAAATTATCATTGAACGATTGGGGCGGGAAACGCATGGCCTTCATAGCTTGCTTGCTGATCTCCATACAAAATCCGACACGCGAATGGAATTGATGTTGAGGCTCCGACGTCGAATACACGTCGGCCGTCTCCTTCATTTCCAAATAACGTTCGTCATGATGAATCGTAGCTTCGATTACGCCGTCTTTGATCGCCTGAAAGAAGCCGAGTGCATCGTCATAGATCCTCCTCTTGTGTTTTTTTGCTTGGCAAGTTTTCGTTGTCAGGCTTTAATAGTTGGCAACAAGTTTTTGTTGTCAACAAAAAACTGACCTGACAACAAATACCTGCCACAAAAAAAGCACAAAAAAAAGAAAAAATTGCTTACCTTCATAATAACGAATTCGGCATCGTCCAATTGAGTCAGTTGCAATTTCTTTTGCACATCGGCCAACGGGATCCGCGAATAAGCTTTGGCGATATATTTGATCGCCGTCTTGATCACATTTTGACGCAGGCGAACGATCAACGAACGAGTTCCATCGGCTTCGTACGTACGAACGTTATTGGCCACGACTTGATTGAACTTTTGTACGTCACCAATACGGACGACTGAAAAAAATAAATTAATTAAAAACACAAGTTTATTTACGAATTTATTTACGAACAATAAGAAAAATCCAGCTAACAAATGAAAAAAGAAAACGTTCTGTCTTACCTTGAGTCAATTGCATATAAGGCACCAAGGCCTTGCGGAAAATCGGTTGACGAAATAACGAACGATCGGGAATATCGCCCAATAACAAATCGACCACGACCAGCAGCTTTTGAGCCTGAAAACGAAAGAGAGCACGAGCTTGTTTCAAATTAAAAAAAGACCAGCAGTACCAAAGTTCATTTTTTAAAATGAACTTTTGGTACTTTTGATTCTTTGAGACCAAAGAAAGAACCAAAACAAGCAAAAAACCTTTTGAAACTTACTGCTTGCTTGAAACCGGCCGCCGAATGTTGCGGAGCCTTACGCAAGGCTTGTTGCAAATGTTTCTGCGCCAACGAATATTCCAATTTCATGGCGTTGATACGACCTGGAACGCGAAATTCAGAGTTCCACTTCTCCATTTATGGAATAAGAAAGAAAAGAAAAAACCATCGACATACCCAAATAATATTGATAACGAGCCCATTCGTTATTATTGGCAGCGTCCGGGAAACGTGCCTTCGAGACCAGTTTGGCCGCCAAATCGTATTGTTGATTCTCCAAATACGCACGTAACAAGCAATTGATCAACGTGGCTTGCGAATCTTCGTCGTGACGCAACGTCGCCGTACGCAGACGAGCGTGCAGGAAACTGAAAATAATTTAGTCACATTACAGTTCGAAATTTAAAGACGAGCCATCTGACAAAAATTTTGTCCTATTCGCGGCACCAGCACAAGCGAAAACGAGATTAAGGTCAAGCAGACAAGCAGAAATTGGTGCAAATCCAAAAAAAAAGAAGATAGATTGCAACATTTTGAAAAATGTTCGCGCATCTCAGTTTCACCATTCTGATTCATGTATGAATCATATAAGCGGATTAATCGCACGCCTTGTCTGCTAGGGCCGCCAAAATGTTTTGAATTTTTGTCGGATGGATCGTCTTTAAAGTTTCAAAAAATCAACCGAAAAATCAAAAAATTGTACTTACTCGATAATGGACGATAATTGTCCGCGTTTCTCGCTGATCAAAGCGTAGAAATAATAGGTCTTCGCGGCCAAAGCGTCCAACGAACGACGATTTTGCGCTTCCAAACGTTTCAATAATTGACCGATACATTTGTTGGCCTGAAAAATTAAAAAATTAAAAAAATTTTCACTGAAGTAAACCATGAAGGCGAGAGAAAGGGAAACAAATTTCACTTACGTCATCCGTACGTTTTTGATCCAACAAATATAGAGTGATCAATAAATTCAAATAAGCCTCGATCTCCGGCAATAATTGTTGTTGTTGTTGAGCGGCGATCGACGAAGCCGAAGCGGCGCCCGATTTCTTTTGCTGTTGTTGACGAGGCGATTTCGGCATCGTCGACGAACCGCCCGTCGATTTCGACGGAGCGACGACGCTGGTATCGATTTCCATCGGCTGAAAATAAACCATACAAAACATTGTTATCAAACATTTTCAAAACTTTTCAAACAAAGAAACGTAAAAAATAAACCAACTCACCTCGCTCGGTTCGGTCAAAAACGCCTGTACGGCTCCTTTCGATTTGGCCATAGCCGCGTTGGAATAATAGAAATTGATAATTTTCCATAGGACCGTATTGTTCAAACGTTTCCTCAACGCCGGCAGACCGCGCAATACGCGAGCAACGTAACGCGGTTCCTTCGTATTTTCGCCACGTTCGATCGCTCGAATTTGTTCTTTGATATCTGCAAAAACGTAATTTGAAACCCGTCAACATTCAGCAAAAAGTTGATTCGTTTCTAATCGAAGTTTTCGTTGTTCGAAGATACAGTATTCAAAAAGTATGCGTCTTTACAGTAAGATTACAGTATTCAAAGTGACGGTCAGAAGGCGCAAATTCTCTTGTTCGTCCATTTGATAAGATACAGTACATAAAATTTGAAACCTCGAAACAATAAAGAAACAGGAAAATTCAGGGGAATTCAGAATACAGTCAACCTCGGTTATAAGAAACCCCAAAATCCCAACAAATCCGTTTCTTATAGCCGAGGTTTCTTATATCCGATCAAAAGCGTGGAAAAGATATCAGTCGGGACGGAAAAAAGAGTTTCTTATAAGCGAAGTTTCTTATATCCGAGGTGCTTATAACCGAGGTTGACTGTATCTCAAAACGTAAGATTCTAATCATAATACGAAATAAACCTACACGTAATCAAAAACTTTCAAACTATCAAAGCAAAATTAAAACTAAAACTAAAAATTTAATAGAAATTTTAAAGAAATTAAATTTCAGAAATTAAACTTTTAAAAATGAAAAGAAAAAAACTTCTCACTCACCTTCCAAAGTCAACGTATCCGGATCGATCGGTTTCGTTTCTTGTTTCGTCGTCTCCGTCGTCGACGTTTTCGAATCGGTTTTCGATTTGGTCGAATCGACGTCCATCGGTTCCGGTTTTTTGCTGGCCATTTTTCTTATCGAAATATTCTTCTTCAATAATAAATCGTGCGTAAGATTCGTAGAAAATCCAATGAAGATTCTTGGTAATATTGGAGAAATCGATATTCGAAGATGCAGGATCGAAGATCGACGAAGAGAAATTTTAGAGGAAGAAATGAAATGAAATGAAAAAGTGCAAGTCACGAAATATGCAAATTTACTGTAGAAATGAGAAACCGCACATTTCGGAAAGGTTCAATGAAAATTAGCGCCAAATTTGAATTCGAAAATGAGTGAATGAATCTTTGAAGTTCAGTGGACCGACTGCTCACCACAACGACAACATTGTACAATGAGCCGAGGGGCGGCGCCAGCGTACTTTACACTTTCACTTCGTTCTCGGCGAGCTCTCAGTATGAAGGACGTCATTCGATAACTTTGGCGTGGTGCTGAGCGGTCGGTCGGATGTTTATGCTAATGCTGATTCGGAGGTGCAGTTGAAAAGTTTCTTTGCTTTCAATCGGTCAATCACTTCATTCAATTAGGCACCACTAATTTTGTGTTGTGCCTGATTGATCGAAGAGATTCATTGATTGAAAACAAAGAAACTTTTCTCCTGCACCTCCGAATCAGCATTAGCATAAACATCCGACCGACCGCTCAGCACCACGCCAAAGTGATCGAATGACGCGATCCTAGAGCCCGCCTGATTGATTGAAATTGAAGCGATTCTTCGGGCTGTCAATTATTATTTTCATAGCTGGCAGTAATTTGGTGCAAAATTGTCCTCCCATGTGGTCTAGTGGCTAGGATTCCTGGCTTTCACCCAGGCGGCCCGGGTTCAATTCCCGGCATGGGAAAATAACCTTTTGCGTTTTTCTATCCTGTTTCTTCTTTCCGACTCCTTATTCGGCCCCTCCCCTTCTTCTATCGCTGATAAGAACTGTACAAAACCATCGTGTGTGCTTCCCAAACCTCTGTTCTTTCCTGTCCATCGTTTTCCATCGTGAACCTGTTTCATTCGCGTCTAAACAAGTCTCAGCCTCTCAATTTTTTTTTCAATTCCGCAAAAACCAAAACAATGAGCATTCCGATTGTCGATTGTAAAAACGGCGATATTTCGGCTCACGGCGGCGAAATTTTCACGGCGATTACTACGATCGGATTCGTCTATTTGAAAAATACCGGGATCACCAATGAGGAGGTAAGCAAAATATTCACTTAATGTTACATTTGTTTAAAAGACCGGGTTTCGGTAAGATCAAATGTTAGCCCTATCTTTTGTACATGATTGAGTTCGCTTATACGAAATTCGGATATAAGAATTACATTCGCTTGTGAGAAACATATTTTTCGTCCCAGCCCCCATTTTTTTTGTTTATTTAAAAGAACTTGACCGAAAATTAGTTTGAAATGCCAGCTCAAAGTGAAACAATTCCAATGCGCGCCAAATTCAAAAGTTCGCCAAAAGTCGAAAAACAGTATGCTAAAAAATTTCTTTTTACCGTAGATACTAGACATTAATAGAATCACAATGAACCTCTAATCTCGGAAAAATCCGCACCTTTTGATGATTTTGTTGCTTTTGAATGTAGCGCAAAAATATGACTTTCGCGGTTTTTACCGAATTACTCACGAACCATTTGAGATAAAACGCTGAGACAGGCGCCATTCGAAAGCTTACATAATTACGAGTCGATTGAAATTTTGAAAGTCGCCGAAGCTCGAAAAATGAATGACTTATGGCCGCTATCGTTGAAGCACTGAACGCAAGCAAATAAATACACTTTTTCTTATCTTAAAAATCCAAAGGTACGGATTTTCCTTTGATTTATGGTTCATTGAAATCCCATAGGAGACTAGTGTCTGCAGTAAAGAAAACTTTCATAGCTACTGCAACTGTTTTTTTAAGATTTTTCGTGAATTTTTAAATTTGGCGCGCGCAAATTTGAGTTTAGCGGTTATGTTCTCGATTTACATGCGAACCATGGGAGATAGCAAAATGGGACTGGCGCCATTCGAAAGAGCATTTGAAATCGCTTTTCGTCGGTTGTTGATTTTTTTTTCATTTCCAGGTATCCACCGTCTTCAAGTTGGCCGATTCGTTTTGGACACTGGCGGACGATGTGAAATCGAAATACTCGCGACCGATCGATTACGAACGCGACGGAAATACGGGTTATGTGGCGCCGAATGTGGAATTGTTGAATCCGAAAAGTCGAGCCGAATTACGTGAAGCGTTCAATTATCGTATCGAGGATTTTCTACGAGTAAGTAGTGTTTGGGTTTGGTTGTGTTGATTTGAGGTTTCCTTATGGGATTCGATTCTGCCAAATGGCAACTTTGAGACGCTGTATATCGGGGATGACTGAACTAAATTTCTACTTCTTATATGTCATTTTAATGCTTACTTTGAGATCTACAACTTCCATGTTGATAATATTTCACTGCCGCTGACAGTTCGCGCTGCAGAGCCATCTGAAACTTGACCCCGTTTTGAAAGCACGAACAGTGCCAAAGGAACGGGGGTCAAACTTCTGGTGGCTCTACAGCTCAAACTATAAGAGATAGAGAAATCGTTTCAACATAAAACTTGTAGATCTCGCAGAAAGCAACAAAATGATATGTAAGAAGTTTAAAATTGCTTTCGTGGTTCGTGAGATAGAGGGCCTCAAAGTTTTACAGTGTTTTACCACCTTAGACATGAAACTTTCTCAAATTTCCACTTTTACAGTTCGAAATCGATTGGATTCGCTTTTCAGAAAGATCTGGACGATCACGTGCCTCGATTCATCGAAACGATGGCTCAATTCTCGCGACATTGCTTCGATGTTTCGCTGGAAATTATGCGAGTACTGGCGAAAGGATTGAATTTTCCGGTAATAATTTCATAATACCAAGTGCATGTCAGTTTACAAAAACCTGAATCGTTACTAATCAACTTAGGTTTTTGCAAGATTTGCAAACTGACTAATCGATTTCTTGTTTTCACTTTCGCAGGAAGACTTCTTCGACAAGAACCATTCGCTGGGACAATCGGCGACCACTTTACGATTGCTTCATTACCCTCCGTTGCCTCCGGATATTGGTAAGTCGTTGTTTTTTTTACGCTTTCCTTCTTGTTCCATTTCCGCAAGAGTATCGATTTCCAGCCGCGGGTACTGTCCGATGTGGCGAGCATTCCGATTATGGCACGATCACTTTACTATTTCAAGACGACATTGGCGGTTTGGAGGTAAGAAATATCGATTTTTGAAATAACTCAGGTGGGAAAAGCAACGGCAACGGCAAAAGCAAAAGTAAAGCAAAAACAAAAATATGGCAGCAACAAAGGCAATGGCAAGGGCAAAAACAAAAAATAAAGGCAATAGCAAAGGCAAAGGCAAGGGGAAAAACAAAAAAGATAGGCAAAAGCAAAAGAAAAAGAAAAACAGAGAAAGACAAAGCAAAAACAAAGGCAGAATTAAAAACAAAGGCAAAAGTAAAGGCAAAGGCAAAGCCAAAAGGTAAAAGCAAAAAAAAAAAAAAAAGGCAAAGACAAAGGCAAAAACAAAGGCAAAAGCAAAAGCAAAAACAAAGCGAAGGGTAAAGGCAAAGGCAAAAACAAGGGCAAGGGGAAAAACAAAAAAGAATGGCAAAACTAAAAGAAAAACGAAGAGAAAGACAAAAATCAAAAGAAAATACAAAAGGCAAACCAAAACCAAAAGCAAAGGCCACAGCAAAGGCAAAAGCAAAAACAAGGGCAAAGGCAAAGCAGAGGCAAAAGCAAAAGAAGACAAAGACAAAAGCAAAAGAAGACAAAGACAAAAGCAAAAGAAAAATCAAAACGCAAAAGCAAAAAAACGAAGGCAAACACAAACGCAAAAACAAAGGCAGAAACAAAACGCAAAAGCTGAAGAAAAACAAGAGGCAAAAACCAAAACAAAAGAAAAACAAAAGGCAAAGGCAAAGGCAAGAGCAAAAACCAAACGCAAAAGCAAAAGAAAAAACAAACGGCCAAAAACAAAGACAAAAGCGAAGGCAAAAACAGGCGAAACCTAAGCCAGAAATAAAAGGCAACAGAAAAGAAGAAAACAAAAAAGACAAAAGCAAAAGCAAAGTCAATGGCAAAAGATAAAGGCAAAAGCAAAGTTAAAGGCAAAAGCAAAAGACAAAAACAAAAACAAAAGCAAAAGCAAAATCTTTCAGGTATGCGGTCGAGATGGACAATTCATCCCAGCCACGCCAGTACAAGACGCCGTCTTGGTCAATACGGGAGATTTACTTCATCGTTGGACATCCGATCGCATCGTGGCCGTGGTAAGTCCCTACTGCGGGTTTTTACGTATCCTTAGAAAGCTTCTATGGCTCTATCCGAGCGGTCCCTTACCTCGCCTATGTTTAACGTATGCGCGCCGAGTTTTCACCCCCCTGAAAACTCGGCGCGCACACGTGTAAGGCTGGCGTACAGGGGCCTCTCACGGATCGAGCCCTAGACGCTTTGAGGCCCTCTTTGAGGGCTCTTGATTTACTTGAGGGAGCCTTTGCTCATGATCCTTCTAAGGAAAACGCCCTCTAGTCCCTGACCAAAGCTAAACATCCCACCCAATCCTCCAGCTCCTAATATACTTTCCTTCCGTTTCCTTTTTGCAGCGCCATCGCGTCCTAATTCCCGAACAAGAACGGCTTTACAAATCGGATCGTCGCTCGATCGCTTTCTTCGTACATCCGGACGACGAGACGTTGGTGAAACCGTTGGACGGATCCGATAAATACGAACCAGTCACGGCCGGAGAACATTTGTTGAATATGTTCCGAAAGACGTATTGAGGAAAAAAAGTGTTCCGGAAAAATCGGACGACAACGATTCCTGACGAGGGCGGCGGACGTGGAATTTTTTTCATATCTGACTTGATTTATGGACTAAAGTACGCTAGTGCAAATCGAACAATGAATCGGGTGGGGTTTACTTTACACTCTACACTCGTCTCGCAGTCCCTCATTGTTCGGTTTTGTGGAGGCACCGAGCGGTCGGGTCTGAACTTCTCTCTGACCACCCCCGGGTGGGACCTTTATCTCTGAATCCCATTGCGCCAAATCAAGAATCTAAAACTGTCGAATCTTTTCGGCCATCGAAGTTTCTTTCATTAGGTTTCATGATCAGGTTTTACAAATCCTTTACACGCGGGACTTTTATTCCTTTACCTAATTAGTCTCCGAGCGCATCATAAGCAATAAAACATCTCATACTGTAATGGCTTTTCTTCTAAATCGATAGATACCCCAACCAACTGCCTTATATTTTTCATTAACGCCTTTCAAAAATTTTCAAATTTCCACCTCAAGGATGCGCTTGTTTCTGATTAAGCCAACATTGAATCGGGCTAAAGTAGCAATTTCGGAATGCTTTCGGAGCATTGCCGTGGTGTTGAGCTCGTCGCGAAAGGAGATTCACCGAAATATAGCCGCTCGGATTCGAATCGCGTTTCGCGTAGGAGGAGGACATCGCCGAGGGTTCTTGTTGTTGGGCGATCACGATCGACGGGGCTCCGACGATCGATTGTTCCGAGGCGATGGGATACATGGGGCTTCCGAATCTAGGAGTAGGTTAGGATAGAGTCTAGGTTGGGTTCTGGGTCGGGTGGATTGGACTGGAATGATCTGATCGGACTGATCTGATCAGTCCAATCCAACCCGACCCAGCAGAAGACGGGATCCGCCCTTACCTATCGTCCAATAGAGAAATCGTAGGCTTCGCATCGCTCGATCCAGTCAAAATGGCGAACAAGCCACAAACGGCCATCAAGCGAAACCCCCATCCGACGGAACCACTGCAATTCACGGTCGTCATGGCCATTATCCGAGTATGAATTGGATCCGACTGGAATGAAACCGCTGAGCCTCGATGTGTCGACTTACGAGCTGATACACAAGATCCTCCGCCCGCTCGACCTTCCGTATTTATTAGCCACTCTCCGAAGGCTAATTAGACCGTCGAGAGATCTCCTTGAACCGGTGCTAAGTGGCTCGACGGGGACCGAGGCGAAAGGCGTTCGATCGAACGCCTTTCAACGCGTTCCTTCTTTCTTTTTTTGTCTTCCTCCGCTCCTGTTTTTGGGTGGGCGAAAAGGGGGGCTCGCATTTCCGAGGTGGCTAATGATGATCGAGCCGCTTGGGGAATTCCTCTCGGTGAATGAATGAGGCATGAGAATGCTAGGTTCTGTTTCGCACAGTGAGGGGGTGAGTGACGTCATGTAGAAGATTTCGTAGGTGTTTGCTGGGTGTGTTCAATAACTGTGGCTAATGCTCAGACAAATGGGCTATCATTAGCTTTGAATGATGCTTGGTTCGAGGGCGTTTAGAAGTTAGGTTACTAGTACTCAAAAAAACGCAAAAAACAGAATGGAATCATCAAAACTCGAGAAATCAGCTGGAGCTGGCCTAGACCTGAAGAGATTTCTCGATTGCTGATGACCGATTTTGCCGGAACCCGAAAAAATATTCTTTTGTGTTCTGTGTAAAAATTCTATTGTGTTTTGTTGTAAAAATACTCAAAGATCGAAAACGCGTCTCTATTTGGTAAATTCGACAACGAACTTATGATCTCAAGGAAGAGGCCCTTCTAACCTTCACCTGTCTAAGATACCGAATTTGATACAAGTTTCATCAACACTATCGATTTCCAGCTGCCTGGTTACTCCTCAACATTTGTCATTCTCATTGTCAGTACTCCTCAGAAACCACTACTCGTTGAAGATCATACCAGAGTTTACGAATTCAGTGGTAAGATACACAAGTTACTTATGCATCTTACCACCAAATTCGTAAATGAATGGGAGAATTACACCTGTGAGGATCGTGAGTCACTTTCATGGTTGTGCTGTGCAGCGCAACCTAAAAGTGACTTACGATCCTTGCAGGATGATCTTCATCGATCGATCACTTTCCGGATATCTCAACTGCAGTAATTCACTTCTGCTCAGTGTAATTATCACATTCACATATTTCTACTCTGAGAACCTGTGGTACTTCTAATCCAAGAACCGAAAACCAACCATACTTCTACATACTCCACGGACATACCAAAACATACTTCTACTCCAAGAACAGAAACACATACTTCAACTACTTACGATTAGAACAGAACAAAAACCAGTTTGCGATTCAGTCAGTCAAAATTGAAACCACACTCTCAACCTAGTGTCTTCGGAATGAAGTTATCCCAAACATTTCCAAAGTACTATTCACTTCTCGATTCTACTTATAAGGAGACGGAAAGAGATTTTTCGAAAAAGTACTACTTTCATTCGAGTGGTTGTGTGTACTTACGTTCTTTCAAAGTAATATTGGTAGATAAAACTATTCTTTCAAACTTTATATACCGTTAATTAAAACTATTCTTTCAACGTAATACTATTATTTTAAAATTCATTCGAATTGATTCAGTTTTCTTGAAAGTCCTATTGATTCGACATTTTCACAAAAATTCGTCCCTTTGATTCAATTTTCAAAAACTTCATCCTATTGATCGTGCTTTTTTAATTTTTAAAATTAAATTTCAAAGATCGTGTATCATGTCGGAAACAGCCTACCAAGCTGTACAAACTGACCCGACTGTTCCTTATATCGATGATGAGATTAAAGTGGAAAAGGAAAAGTCGAAAAAGTATTATACCTCTAATTTGGGAATGTTGCGAATCGTTGAAGTGGTGAGTTGCAGTTTGTTTGCGCGACTTACAGAGTCTTGGGCTCAATCCGAGAGGGCCCCCTTATCTCGTCTATGTTTAACATGTGCGCGCCGAGTTTTCCGGGGGGTGAAAACTCGGTGCGCACACGTAACATAGGCGAGATAATGGTCCTCTTGGATCGAGCCCTTAATTAAAAGTCATTGTCCTGGGAAGTCTGATCAGGCAATCTGGAAATGGTTATGGAAATGGTCTGGAATTGGTGGGCTCAGTCCCTTTGGAGGCCCTGAGGAGTCCTAAGGAGTTCATGAGTCCCCGAGTCCTTGAGTCCCTTTGGAGGCCCTGAATCCTTAGATCCCTGAGGTGGTTCAGGATCAGTCGAGCTGGGTCCCTGACCCAGCTCGACTGATCCTGAACCGACCATCCTAACTTCCTGTCCTACCAACTCTTATCATATATCCATCAAGCTCCGACCTTCCAGCTCCTCTGCCTGCTCGTCTTCGTCTGCTCGACGATCGCCGTCCGTAATTACGCCGTCTTCTACGGATGCGCCGTTTGGGGCTCGGTCGTCGGATTCCTCTGCATGATCGC
Source organism: Mesodorylaimus bastiani (assembly GCA_034700065.1). Classification (NCBI taxonomy): domain Eukaryota; kingdom Metazoa; phylum Nematoda; class Enoplea; order Dorylaimida; family Dorylaimidae; genus Mesodorylaimus; species Mesodorylaimus bastiani. Next base: position 19,699 of record JAQGCW010000002.1, on the reverse strand, counting down.
CGTCGTATGCCTCTTGGTCATCCACACCAATCGTCCGGAATTGACATCGCCGATCGTGGAGATGATATTCGCCACGATGGCCTCGATCAGTTTCCTCATCGCCGGTATCCTCTTGATTCTGGTGGCCGATGCTTCGGTGACCATACCGAGGGCGTATTCGTACCGGTCGAGTCTCGCTCACGATTCGTTGAGTCTCGAGGAGATGGAGATTTTCTCCCAGAACGGTGCGGGCGTACTGGAGGGAAATGTCGATTGGTTGATTGAGACGACGCCGAAGAATGCGCACGAGTACAGGGCGGCCGTCAGTGCAGCGGTGAGTGTCTTGGATTTCAGTTTTATGCATCAGGGAGCTTCCCAGGGAGCCCTGAAGGGACTCTTGCCCCGTCCCTTGAGGGTCCCCAGGGGAACTCCGTGATGCTTCAATTTCAATTTCATAGACGAAGCCCCGAAAACATTTTCCTTTTATTTCAACATTTTATCTCAACAAACCAACCAGTACGTGTCATAAATGACCATGCAATTCAATCGTATTCACCACTATCGTAACCGTACATCGAAAATTCCATATCCTTCACATCGTCGATTTTCCGATATTTTGGGAATTGCAATTGCGTACGAATCTCGTCGCTAAATCCGCCGAATTTCTTCAATCTCCAACAACTGTTCAAGATTTCTTGCAAGTACGGAATTGTAATTTCGTTCGAAATCGATCGTACAACCAGTATTTCCAACTTCGCGCACGATTTTGCGATCGTCATCAATGATTTATCGGTAATACGTCCGTGGATGATCAGGACACGTAACTGAACGGCCTTCTCCAACAGTCGAATCAATCCTTCCTCGGCGACCGCCGAAACCATCAGAATTTCCAAATTCGACCCAAATCCATCCGCCCATTTCTCGAACACGTCGGCGCTGATCTCTCGTTCGTATCCAACTCGTAGATCCGTCAGCGCCGTTGCGTCGCCTAAGCACTCGAACGAATGCTTATCCGCGCCGTGGAACGGAGGGAGAGCGAGACGTTTCAGATGCGGCAACTGAGCGATCTTTTTAATAATGCTCTCCGCATCGTTCATACAATAACAGGACTTCATAGAGAATTCTTCCAGTTCCGCCATACCGAGAATACTAATGACGGCTTGATCGCCAAAACGGGTCTCGTCGAATAGCTTGATCGACCGTAGATACGGAATATAATCGTGAATTGTCGCGCAAACTTCGTCCATATTGATATGGGACGAAAATACGGACCGATTCGTCAGCCCCAGTTTCCTCAATTTCCCTCGACGACCAAACGTTTTGAGCGTTTCGATCAATTCAGGCCCGAATTCCATACAATTGCAATCGAGAAAGCCGAGGATGCGCAAATTAATTGTGGTAAAATTTTCGAGGGTCGCCAACGCAGCCAATAATTTCTTATTTGCTTGTAGACGCGCGCCGTAGCATCCGCTTCGCCCGTATCTCACGTATTCATGCAAGAATGGCAATTCGATTCGACGCAAATTCGCCGTTAGCTCCATCAAATTGATCAATTGTTCGGGCTCGATCGATGCATTTCCAAGACGAAGGTCGATTAATCGCGTCGTATCCATCGTGTCCAAATGAATGTCGCGCGGATAACACAAATGATAATGCGGCGACGAAAATGTGAATTTCTCCAGTTTCAATGGAAGCGCAATTTCGCGACCATTGACGAACGACGCGGCGAATCGATCGACGCACGACGCGTCGACGACGTTAAACAATTGTAGTTCTTTCAAATTCGCTCGACTCCGAGTCGACTCGAGAAATTCGACGATATTTCCCAATCGTATTCCTCTTTCTTCTGCGCTGAACCGTTTCGTCGTGTCGTTACCCAGCGAAATCGATTGTAAATTTTCGAATCGGGCGAGCAACTGAACAACGTTCGAATTCAATTCGGCGCGTTGCAATTGAAGATCGATTCCGTCCATGAACGTCAGAAATGGCGAACGCTCGACGAGTTTTCCGTAAATTGACTCGACGGATTTATTGATCGACGATCGATCCTCGGTGTTGAATACGAATTCTCGATCCACGTTGATATTTCGTAATTGTCGCCAAGCGATCCACGTAGCGGCTCGAAAATTTTTGTCCAATAATTCCAACGAGGCCCATTGAGCGATGCGAGTGTAGCCGATAATTTTGGCGAGAATATCCTGCGGCAAGGAAAGGAACGGATCTATTCGAGTGTCGTCGTCGGTTTCGAATTTCGACGACGTCGCATCGTCCGTTTCCATTTTGGGACGTTTCGGTTTCGATTCGTCGTCGACGGTTTTTTCGTCCGAATGATCCGATTCCATGTGGCGATGTTTTGAAAGATGCCTGAAAAAGAAGGAAAATTAGAAACAGAAAATCTGGATTCGAGAAAGAAAGCTTTGCAAAGGGTTTCAACGGTGAAGCAAGATGAATAGGCTTCGAGAGAATCGTCGAATTATTTTTTCCCACACGCTAACAAAATGGTCCCATTTGAAATGGATGATGGCAGGAAAAAGTGTGCGGTATACTTTGCATGGGGAGCAAAAATGATGCGCACTTTTTGTCCCGCCCCTCCCAAAGTATACCGCACACTTTTTCCTGCCATCATCCATTTCAAATGGGACCATTTTGTTAGCGTGTGGGAAAAAATAATTCGACGATTCTCTCGAAGCCTATTCATCTTGCTTCACCGTTGAAACCCTTTGCAAAGCTTTCTTTCTCGAATCCAGATTTTCTGTTTCTAATTTTCCTTCTTTTTCAGGCATCTTTCAAAACATCGCCACATGGAATCGGATCATTCGGACGAAAAAACCGTCGACGACGAATCGAAACCGAAACGTCCCAAAATGGAAACGGACGATGCGACGTCGTCGAAATTCGAAACCGACGACGACACTCGAATAGATCCGTTCCTTTCCTTGCCGCAGGATATTCTCGCCAAAATTATCGGCTACACTCGCATCGCTCAATGGGCCTCGTTGGAATTATTGGACAAAAATTTTCGAGCCGCTACGTGGATCGCTTGGCGACAATTACGAAATATCAACGTGGATCGAGAATTCGTATTCAACACCGAGGATCGATCGTCGATCAATAAATCCGTCGAGTCAATTTACGGAAAACTCGTCGAGCGTTCGCCATTTCTGACGTTCATGGACGGAATCGATCTTCAATTGCAACGCGCCGAATTGAATTCGAACGTTGTTCAGTTGCTCGCCCGATTCGAAAATTTACAATCGATTTCGCTGGGTAACGACACGACGAAACGGTTCAGCGCAGAAGAAAGAGGAATACGATTGGGAAATATCGTCGAATTTCTCGAGTCGACTCGGAGTCGAGCGAATTTGAAAGAACTACAATTGTTTAACGTCGTCGACGCGTCGTGCGTCGATCGATTCGCCGCGTCGTTCGTCAATGGTCGCGAAATTGCGCTTCCATTGAAACTGGAGAAATTCACATTTTCGTCGCCGCATTATCATTTGTGTTATCCGCGCGACATTCATTTGGACACGATGGATACGACGCGATTAATCGACCTTCGTCTTGGAAATGCATCGATCGAGCCCGAACAATTGATCAATTTGATGGAGCTAACGGCGAATTTGCGTCGAATCGAATTGCCATTCTTGCATGAATACGTGAGATACGGGCGAAGCGGATGCTACGGCGCGCGTCTACAAGCAAATAAGAAATTATTGGCTGCGTTGGCGACCCTCGAAAATTTTACCACAATTAATTTGCGCATCCTCGGCTTTCTCGATTGCAATTGTATGGAATTCGGGCCTGAATTGATCGAAACGCTCAAAACGTTTGGTCGTCGAGGGAAATTGAGGAAACTGGGGCTGACGAATCGGTCCGTATTTTCGTCCCATATCAATATGGACGAAGTTTGCGCGACAATTCACGATTATATTCCGTATCTACGGTCGATCAAGCTATTCGACGAGACCCGTTTTGGCGATCAAGCCGTCATTAGTATTCTCGGTATGGCGGAACTGGAAGAATTCTCTATGAAGTCCTGTTATTGTATGAACGATGCGGAGAGCATTATTAAAAAGATCGCTCAGTTGCCGCATCTGAAACGTCTCGCTCTCCCTCCGTTCCACGGCGCGGATAAGCATTCGTTCGAGTGCTTAGGCGACGCAACGGCGCTGACGGATCTACGAGTTGGATACGAACGAGAGATCAGCGCCGACGTGTTCGAGAAATGGGCGGATGGATTTGGGTCGAATTTGGAAATTCTGATGGTTTCGGCGGTCGCCGAGGAAGGATTGATTCGACTGTTGGAGAAGGCCGTTCAGTTACGTGTCCTGATCATCCACGGACGTATTACCGATAAATCATTGATGACGATCGCAAAATCGTGCGCGAAGTTGGAAATACTGGTTGTACGATCGATTTCGAACGAAATTACAATTCCGTACTTGCAAGAAATCTTGAACAGTTGTTGGAGATTGAAGAAATTCGGCGGATTTAGCGACGAGATTCGTACGCAATTGCAATTCCCAAAATATCGGAAAATCGACGATGTGAAGGATATGGAATTTTCGATGTACGGTTACGATAGTGGTGAATACGATTGAATTGCATGGTCATTTATGACACGTACTGGTTGGTTTGTTGAGATAAAATGTTGAAATAAAAGGAAAATGTTTTCGGGGCTTCGTCTATGAAATTGAAATTGAAGCATCACGGAGTTCCCCTGGGGACCCTCAAGGGACGGGGCAAGAGTCCCTTCAGGGCTCCCTGGGAAGCTCCCTGATGCATAAAACTGAAATCCAAGACACTCACCGCTGCACTGACGGCCGCCCTGTACTCGTGCGCATTCTTCGGCGTCGTCTCAATCAACCAATCGACATTTCCCTCCAGTACGCCCGCACCGTTCTGGGAGAAAATCTCCATCTCCTCGAGACTCAACGAATCGTGAGCGAGACTCGACCGGTACGAATACGCCCTCGGTATGGTCACCGAAGCATCGGCCACCAGAATCAAGAGGATACCGGCGATGAGGAAACTGATCGAGGCCATCGTGGCGAATATCATCTCCACGATCGGCGATGTCAATTCCGGACGATTGGTGTGGATGACCAAGAGGCATACGACGGCGATCATGCAGAGGAATCCGACGACCGAGCCCCAAACGGCGCATCCGTAGAAGACGGCGTAATTACGGACGGCGATCGTCGAGCAGACGAAGACGAGCAGGCAGAGGAGCTGGAAGGTCGGAGCTTGATGGATATATGATAAGAGTTGGTAGGACAGGAAGTTAGGATGGTCGGTTCAGGATCAGTCGAGCTGGGTCAGGGACCCAGCTCGACTGATCCTGAACCACCTCAGGGATCTAAGGATTCAGGGCCTCCAAAGGGACTCAAGGACTCGGGGACTCATGAACTCCTTAGGACTCCTCAGGGCCTCCAAAGGGACTGAGCCCACCAATTCCAGACCATTTCCATAACCATTTCCAGATTGCCTGATCAGACTTCCCAGGACAATGACTTTTAATTAAGGGCTCGATCCAAGAGGACCATTATCTCGCCTATGTTACGTGTGCGCACCGAGTTTTCACCCCCCGGAAAACTCGGCGCGCACATGTTAAACATAGACGAGATAAGGGGGCCCTCTCGGATTGAGCCCAAGACTCTGTAAGTCGCGCAAACAAACTGCAACTCACCACTTCAACGATTCGCAACATTCCCAAATTAGAGGTATAATACTTTTTCGACTTTTCCTTTTCCACTTTAATCTCATCATCGATATAAGGAACAGTCGGGTCAGTTTGTACAGCTTGGTAGGCTGTTTCCGACATGATACACGATCTTTGAAATTTAATTTTAAAAATTAAAAAAGCACGATCAATAGGATGAAGTTTTTGAAAATTGAATCAAAGGGACGAATTTTTGTGAAAATGTCGAATCAATAGGACTTTCAAGAAAACTGAATCAATTCGAATGAATTTTAAAATAATAGTATTACGTTGAAAGAATAGTTTTAATTAACGGTATATAAAGTTTGAAAGAATAGTTTTATCTACCAATATTACTTTGAAAGAACGTAAGTACACACAACCACTCGAATGAAAGTAGTACTTTTTCGAAAAATCTCTTTCCGTCTCCTTATAAGTAGAATCGAGAAGTGAATAGTACTTTGGAAATGTTTGGGATAACTTCATTCCGAAGACACTAGGTTGAGAGTGTGGTTTCAATTTTGACTGACTGAATCGCAAACTGGTTTTTGTTCTGTTCTAATCGTAAGTAGTTGAAGTATGTGTTTCTGTTCTTGGAGTAGAAGTATGTTTTGGTATGTCCGTGGAGTATGTAGAAGTATGGTTGGTTTTCGGTTCTTGGATTAGAAGTACCACAGGTTCTCAGAGTAGAAATATGTGAATGTGATAATTACACTGAGCAGAAGTGAATTACTGCAGTTGAGATATCCGGAAAGTGATCGATCGATGAAGATCATCCTGCAAGGATCGTAAGTCACTTTTAGGTTGCGCTGCACAGCACAACCATGAAAGTGACTCACGATCCTCACAGGTGTAATTCTCCCATTCATTTACGAATTTGGTGGTAAGATGCATAAGTAACTTGTGTATCTTACCACTGAATTCGTAAACTCTGGTATGATCTTCAACGAGTAGTGGTTTCTGAGGAGTACTGACAATGAGAATGACAAATGTTGAGGAGTAACCAGGCAGCTGGAAATCGATAGTGTTGATGAAACTTGTATCAAATTCGGTATCTTAGACAGGTGAAGGTTAGAAGGGCCTCTTCCTTGAGATCATAAGTTCGTTGTCGAATTTACCAAATAGAGACGCGTTTTCGATCTTTGAGTATTTTTACAACAAAACACAATAGAATTTTTACACAGAACACAAAAGAATATTTTTTCGGGTTCCGGCAAAATCGGTCATCAGCAATCGAGAAATCTCTTCAGGTCTAGGCCAGCTCCAGCTGATTTCTCGAGTTTTGATGATTCCATTCTGTTTTTTGCGTTTTTTTGAGTACTAGTAACCTAACTTCTAAACGCCCTCGAACCAAGCATCATTCAAAGCTAATGATAGCCCATTTGTCTGAGCATTAGCCACAGTTATTGAACACACCCAGCAAACACCTACGAAATCTTCTACATGACGTCACTCACCCCCTCACTGTGCGAAACAGAACCTAGCATTCTCATGCCTCATTCATTCACCGAGAGGAATTCCCCAAGCGGCTCGATCATCATTAGCCACCTCGGAAATGCGAGCCCCCCTTTTCGCCCACCCAAAAACAGGAGCGGAGGAAGACAAAAAAAGAAAGAAGGAACGCGTTGAAAGGCGTTCGATCGAACGCCTTTCGCCTCGGTCCCCGTCGAGCCACTTAGCACCGGTTCAAGGAGATCTCTCGACGGTCTAATTAGCCTTCGGAGAGTGGCTAATAAATACGGAAGGTCGAGCGGGCGGAGGATCTTGTGTATCAGCTCGTAAGTCGACACATCGAGGCTCAGCGGTTTCATTCCAGTCGGATCCAATTCATACTCGGATAATGGCCATGACGACCGTGAATTGCAGTGGTTCCGTCGGATGGGGGTTTCGCTTGATGGCCGTTTGTGGCTTGTTCGCCATTTTGACTGGATCGAGCGATGCGAAGCCTACGATTTCTCTATTGGACGATAGGTAAGGGCGGATCCCGTCTTCTGCTGGGTCGGGTTGGATTGGACTGATCAGATCAGTCCGATCAGATCATTCCAGTCCAATCCACCCGACCCAGAACCCAACCTAGACTCTATCCTAACCTACTCCTAGATTCGGAAGCCCCATGTATCCCATCGCCTCGGAACAATCGATCGTCGGAGCCCCGTCGATCGTGATCGCCCAACAACAAGAACCCTCGGCGATGTCCTCCTCCTACGCGAAACGCGATTCGAATCCGAGCGGCTATATTTCGGTGAATCTCCTTTCGCGACGAGCTCAACACCACGGCAATGCTCCGAAAGCATTCCGAAATTGCTACTTTAGCCCGATTCAATGTTGGCTTAATCAGAAACAAGCGCATCCTTGAGGTGGAAATTTGAAAATTTTTGAAAGGCGTTAATGAAAAATATAAGGCAGTTGGTTGGGGTATCTATCGATTTAGAAGAAAAGCCATTACAGTATGAGATGTTTTATTGCTTATGATGCGCTCGGAGACTAATTAGGTAAAGGAATAAAAGTCCCGCGTGTAAAGGATTTGTAAAACCTGATCATGAAACCTAATGAAAGAAACTTCGATGGCCGAAAAGATTCGACAGTTTTAGATTCTTGATTTGGCGCAATGGGATTCAGAGATAAAGGTCCCACCCGGGGGTGGTCAGAGAGAAGTTCAGACCCGACCGCTCGGTGCCTCCACAAAACCGAACAATGAGGGACTGCGAGACGAGTGTAGAGTGTAAAGTAAACCCCACCCGATTCATTGTTCGATTTGCACTAGCGTACTTTAGTCCATAAATCAAGTCAGATATGAAAAAAATTCCACGTCCGCCGCCCTCGTCAGGAATCGTTGTCGTCCGATTTTTCCGGAACACTTTTTTTCCTCAATACGTCTTTCGGAACATATTCAACAAATGTTCTCCGGCCGTGACTGGTTCGTATTTATCGGATCCGTCCAACGGTTTCACCAACGTCTCGTCGTCCGGATGTACGAAGAAAGCGATCGAGCGACGATCCGATTTGTAAAGCCGTTCTTGTTCGGGAATTAGGACGCGATGGCGCTGCAAAAAGGAAACGGAAGGAAAGTATATTAGGAGCTGGAGGATTGGGTGGGATGTTTAGCTTTGGTCAGGGACTAGAGGGCGTTTTCCTTAGAAGGATCATGAGCAAAGGCTCCCTCAAGTAAATCAAGAGCCCTCAAAGAGGGCCTCAAAGCGTCTAGGGCTCGATCCGTGAGAGGCCCCTGTACGCCAGCCTTACACGTGTGCGCGCCGAGTTTTCAGGGGGGTGAAAACTCGGCGCGCATACGTTAAACATAGGCGAGGTAAGGGACCGCTCGGATAGAGCCATAGAAGCTTTCTAAGGATACGTAAAAACCCGCAGTAGGGACTTACCACGGCCACGATGCGATCGGATGTCCAACGATGAAGTAAATCTCCCGTATTGACCAAGACGGCGTCTTGTACTGGCGTGGCTGGGATGAATTGTCCATCTCGACCGCATACCTGAAAGATTTTGCTTTTGCTTTTGTTTTTGTTTTTGTCTTTTGCTTTTGCCTTTAACTTTGCTTTTGCCTTTATCTTTTGCCATTGACTTTGCTTTTGCTTTTGTCTTTTTTGTTTTCTTCTTTTCTGTTGCCTTTTATTTCTGGCTTAGGTTTCGCCTGTTTTTGCCTTCGCTTTTGTCTTTGTTTTTGGCCGTTTGTTTTTTCTTTTGCTTTTGCGTTTGGTTTTTGCTCTTGCCTTTGCCTTTGCCTTTTGTTTTTCTTTTGTTTTGGTTTTTGCCTCTTGTTTTTCTTCAGCTTTTGCGTTTTGTTTCTGCCTTTGTTTTTGCGTTTGTGTTTGCCTTCGTTTTTTTGCTTTTGCGTTTTGATTTTTCTTTTGCTTTTGTCTTTGTCTTCTTTTGCTTTTGTCTTTGTCTTCTTTTGCTTTTGCCTCTGCTTTGCCTTTGCCCTTGTTTTTGCTTTTGCCTTTGCTGTGGCCTTTGCTTTTGGTTTTGGTTTGCCTTTTGTATTTTCTTTTGATTTTTGTCTTTCTCTTCGTTTTTCTTTTAGTTTTGCCATTCTTTTTTGTTTTTCCCCTTGCCCTTGTTTTTGCCTTTGCCTTTACCCTTCGCTTTGTTTTTGCTTTTGCTTTTGCCTTTGTTTTTGCCTTTGTCTTTGCCTTTTTTTTTTTTTTTTGCTTTTACCTTTTGGCTTTGCCTTTGCCTTTACTTTTGCCTTTGTTTTTAATTCTGCCTTTGTTTTTGCTTTGTCTTTCTCTGTTTTTCTTTTTCTTTTGCTTTTGCCTATCTTTTTTGTTTTTCCCCTTGCCTTTGCCTTTGCTATTGCCTTTATTTTTTGTTTTTGCCCTTGCCATTGCCTTTGTTGCTGCCATATTTTTGTTTTTGCTTTACTTTTGCTTTTGCCGTTGCCGTTGCTTTTCCCACCTGAGTTATTTCAAAAATCGATATTTCTTACCTCCAAACCGCCAATGTCGTCTTGAAATAGTAAAGTGATCGTGCCATAATCGGAATGCTCGCCACATCGGACAGTACCCGCGGCTGGAAATCGATACTCTTGCGGAAATGGAACAAGAAGGAAAGCGTAAAAAAAACAACGACTTACCAATATCCGGAGGCAACGGAGGGTAATGAAGCAATCGTAAAGTGGTCGCCGATTGTCCCAGCGAATGGTTCTTGTCGAAGAAGTCTTCCTGCGAAAGTGAAAACAAGAAATCGATTAGTCAGTTTGCAAATCTTGCAAAAACCTAAGTTGATTAGTAACGATTCAGGTTTTTGTAAACTGACATGCACTTGGTATTATGAAATTATTACCGGAAAATTCAATCCTTTCGCCAGTACTCGCATAATTTCCAGCGAAACATCGAAGCAATGTCGCGAGAATTGAGCCATCGTTTCGATGAATCGAGGCACGTGATCGTCCAGATCTTTCTGAAAAGCGAATCCAATCGATTTCGAACTGTAAAAGTGGAAATTTGAGAAAGTTTCATGTCTAAGGTGGTAAAACACTGTAAAACTTTGAGGCCCTCTATCTCACGAACCACGAAAGCAATTTTAAACTTCTTACATATCATTTTGTTGCTTTCTGCGAGATCTACAAGTTTTATGTTGAAACGATTTCTCTATCTCTTATAGTTTGAGCTGTAGAGCCACCAGAAGTTTGACCCCCGTTCCTTTGGCACTGTTCGTGCTTTCAAAACGGGGTCAAGTTTCAGATGGCTCTGCAGCGCGAACTGTCAGCGGCAGTGAAATATTATCAACATGGAAGTTGTAGATCTCAAAGTAAGCATTAAAATGACATATAAGAAGTAGAAATTTAGTTCAGTCATCCCCGATATACAGCGTCTCAAAGTTGCCATTTGGCAGAATCGAATCCCATAAGGAAACCTCAAATCAACACAACCAAACCCAAACACTACTTACTCGTAGAAAATCCTCGATACGATAATTGAACGCTTCACGTAATTCGGCTCGACTTTTCGGATTCAACAATTCCACATTCGGCGCCACATAACCCGTATTTCCGTCGCGTTCGTAATCGATCGGTCGCGAGTATTTCGATTTCACATCGTCCGCCAGTGTCCAAAACGAATCGGCCAACTTGAAGACGGTGGATACCTGGAAATGAAAAAAAAATCAACAACCGACGAAAAGCGATTTCAAATGCTCTTTCGAATGGCGCCAGTCCCATTTTGCTATCTCCCATGGTTCGCATGTAAATCGAGAACATAACCGCTAAACTCAAATTTGCGCGCGCCAAATTTAAAAATTCACGAAAAATCTTAAAAAAACAGTTGCAGTAGCTATGAAAGTTTTCTTTACTGCAGACACTAGTCTCCTATGGGATTTCAATGAACCATAAATCAAAGGAAAATCCGTACCTTTGGATTTTTAAGATAAGAAAAAGTGTATTTATTTGCTTGCGTTCAGTGCTTCAACGATAGCGGCCATAAGTCATTCATTTTTCGAGCTTCGGCGACTTTCAAAATTTCAATCGACTCGTAATTATGTAAGCTTTCGAATGGCGCCTGTCTCAGCGTTTTATCTCAAATGGTTCGTGAGTAATTCGGTAAAAACCGCGAAAGTCATATTTTTGCGCTACATTCAAAAGCAACAAAATCATCAAAAGGTGCGGATTTTTCCGAGATTAGAGGTTCATTGTGATTCTATTAATGTCTAGTATCTACGGTAAAAAGAAATTTTTTAGCATACTGTTTTTCGACTTTTGGCGAACTTTTGAATTTGGCGCGCATTGGAATTGTTTCACTTTGAGCTGGCATTTCAAACTAATTTTCGGTCAAGTTCTTTTAAATAAACAAAAAAAATGGGGGCTGGGACGAAAAATATGTTTCTCACAAGCGAATGTAATTCTTATATCCGAATTTCGTATAAGCGAACTCAATCATGTACAAAAGATAGGGCTAACATTTGATCTTACCGAAACCCGGTCTTTTAAACAAATGTAACATTAAGTGAATATTTTGCTTACCTCCTCATTGGTGATCCCGGTATTTTTCAAATAGACGAATCCGATCGTAGTAATCGCCGTGAAAATTTCGCCGCCGTGAGCCGAAATATCGCCGTTTTTACAATCGACAATCGGAATGCTCATTGTTTTGGTTTTTGCGGAATTGAAAAAAAAATTGAGAGGCTGAGACTTGTTTAGACGCGAATGAAACAGGTTCACGATGGAAAACGATGGACAGGAAAGAACAGAGGTTTGGGAAGCACACACGATGGTTTTGTACAGTTCTTATCAGCGATAGAAGAAGGGGAGGGGCCGAATAAGGAGTCGGAAAGAAGAAACAGGATAGAAAAACGCAAAAGGTTATTTTCCCATGCCGGGAATTGAACCCGGGCCGCCTGGGTGAAAGCCAGGAATCCTAGCCACTAGACCACATGGGAGGACAATTTTGCACCAAATTACTGCCAGCTATGAAAATAATAATTGACAGCCCGAAGAATCGCTTCAATTTCAATCAATCAGGCGGGCTCTAGGATCGCGTCATTCGATCACTTTGGCGTGGTGCTGAGCGGTCGGTCGGATGTTTATGCTAATGCTGATTCGGAGGTGCAGGAGAAAAGTTTCTTTGTTTTCAATCAATGAATCTCTTCGATCAATCAGGCACAACACAAAATTAGTGGTGCCTAATTGAATGAAGTGATTGACCGATTGAAAGCAAAGAAACTTTTCAACTGCACCTCCGAATCAGCATTAGCATAAACATCCGACCGACCGCTCAGCACCACGCCAAAGTTATCGAATGACGTCCTTCATACTGAGAGCTCGCCGAGAACGAAGTGAAAGTGTAAAGTACGCTGGCGCCGCCCCTCGGCTCATTGTACAATGTTGTCGTTGTGGTGAGCAGTCGGTCCACTGAACTTCAAAGATTCATTCACTCATTTTCGAATTCAAATTTGGCGCTAATTTTCATTGAACCTTTCCGAAATGTGCGGTTTCTCATTTCTACAGTAAATTTGCATATTTCGTGACTTGCACTTTTTCATTTCATTTCATTTCTTCCTCTAAAATTTCTCTTCGTCGATCTTCGATCCTGCATCTTCGAATATCGATTTCTCCAATATTACCAAGAATCTTCATTGGATTTTCTACGAATCTTACGCACGATTTATTATTGAAGAAGAATATTTCGATAAGAAAAATGGCCAGCAAAAAACCGGAACCGATGGACGTCGATTCGACCAAATCGAAAACCGATTCGAAAACGTCGACGACGGAGACGACGAAACAAGAAACGAAACCGATCGATCCGGATACGTTGACTTTGGAAGGTGAGTGAGAAGTTTTTTTCTTTTCATTTTTAAAAGTTTAATTTCTGAAATTTAATTTCTTTAAAATTTCTATTAAATTTTTAGTTTTAGTTTTAATTTTGCTTTGATAGTTTGAAAGTTTTTGATTACGTGTAGGTTTATTTCGTATTATGATTAGAATCTTACGTTTTGAGATACAGTCAACCTCGGTTATAAGCACCTCGGATATAAGAAACTTCGCTTATAAGAAACTCTTTTTTCCGTCCCGACTGATATCTTTTCCACGCTTTTGATCGGATATAAGAAACCTCGGCTATAAGAAACGGATTTGTTGGGATTTTGGGGTTTCTTATAACCGAGGTTGACTGTATTCTGAATTCCCCTGAATTTTCCTGTTTCTTTATTGTTTCGAGGTTTCAAATTTTATGTACTGTATCTTATCAAATGGACGAACAAGAGAATTTGCGCCTTCTGACCGTCACTTTGAATACTGTAATCTTACTGTAAAGACGCATACTTTTTGAATACTGTATCTTCGAACAACGAAAACTTCGATTAGAAACGAATCAACTTTTTGCTGAATGTTGACGGGTTTCAAATTACGTTTTTGCAGATATCAAAGAACAAATTCGAGCGATCGAACGTGGCGAAAATACGAAGGAACCGCGTTACGTTGCTCGCGTATTGCGCGGTCTGCCGGCGTTGAGGAAACGTTTGAACAATACGGTCCTATGGAAAATTATCAATTTCTATTATTCCAACGCGGCTATGGCCAAATCGAAAGGAGCCGTACAGGCGTTTTTGACCGAACCGAGCGAGGTGAGTTGGTTTATTTTTTACGTTTCTTTGTTTGAAAAGTTTTGAAAATGTTTGATAACAATGTTTTGTATGGTTTATTTTCAGCCGATGGAAATCGATACCAGCGTCGTCGCTCCGTCGAAATCGACGGGCGGTTCGTCGACGATGCCGAAATCGCCTCGTCAACAACAGCAAAAGAAATCGGGCGCCGCTTCGGCTTCGTCGATCGCCGCTCAACAACAACAACAATTATTGCCGGAGATCGAGGCTTATTTGAATTTATTGATCACTCTATATTTGTTGGATCAAAAACGTACGGATGACGTAAGTGAAATTTGTTTCCCTTTCTCTCGCCTTCATGGTTTACTTCAGTGAAAATTTTTTTAATTTTTTAATTTTTCAGGCCAACAAATGTATCGGTCAATTATTGAAACGTTTGGAAGCGCAAAATCGTCGTTCGTTGGACGCTTTGGCCGCGAAGACCTATTATTTCTACGCTTTGATCAGCGAGAAACGCGGACAATTATCGTCCATTATCGAGTAAGTACAATTTTTTGATTTTTCGGTTGATTTTTTGAAACTTTAAAGACGATCCATCCGACAAAAATTCAAAACATTTTGGCGGCCCTAGCAGACAAGGCGTGCGATTAATCCGCTTATATGATTCATACATGAATCAGAATGGTGAAACTGAGATGCGCGAACATTTTTCAAAATGTTGCAATCTATCTTCTTTTTTTTTGGATTTGCACCAATTTCTGCTTGTCTGCTTGACCTTAATCTCGTTTTCGCTTGTGCTGGTGCCGCGAATAGGACAAAATTTTTGTCAGATGGCTCGTCTTTAAATTTCGAACTGTAATGTGACTAAATTATTTTCAGTTTCCTGCACGCTCGTCTGCGTACGGCGACGTTGCGTCACGACGAAGATTCGCAAGCCACGTTGATCAATTGCTTGTTACGTGCGTATTTGGAGAATCAACAATACGATTTGGCGGCCAAACTGGTCTCGAAGGCACGTTTCCCGGACGCTGCCAATAATAACGAATGGGCTCGTTATCAATATTATTTGGGTATGTCGATGGTTTTTTCTTTTCTTTCTTATTCCATAAATGGAGAAGTGGAACTCTGAATTTCGCGTTCCAGGTCGTATCAACGCCATGAAATTGGAATATTCGTTGGCGCAGAAACATTTGCAACAAGCCTTGCGTAAGGCTCCGCAACATTCGGCGGCCGGTTTCAAGCAAGCAGTAAGTTTCAAAAGGTTTTTTGCTTGTTTTGGTTCTTTCTTTGGTCTCAAAGAATCAAAAGTACCAAAAGTTCATTTTAAAAAATGAACTTTGGTACTGCTGGTCTTTTTTTAATTTGAAACAAGCTCGTGCTCTCTTTCGTTTTCAGGCTCAAAAGCTGCTGGTCGTGGTCGATTTGTTATTGGGCGATATTCCCGATCGTTCGTTATTTCGTCAACCGATTTTCCGCAAGGCCTTGGTGCCTTATATGCAATTGACTCAAGGTAAGACAGAACGTTTTCTTTTTTCATTTGTTAGCTGGATTTTTCTTATTGTTCGTAAATAAATTCGTAAATAAACTTGTGTTTTTAATTAATTTATTTTTTTCAGTCGTCCGTATTGGTGACGTACAAAAGTTCAATCAAGTCGTGGCCAATAACGTTCGTACGTACGAAGCCGATGGAACTCGTTCGTTGATCGTTCGCCTGCGTCAAAATGTGATCAAGACGGCGATCAAATATATCGCCAAAGCTTATTCGCGGATCCCGTTGGCCGATGTGCAAAAGAAATTGCAACTGACTCAATTGGACGATGCCGAATTCGTTATTATGAAGGTAAGCAATTTTTTCTTTTTTTTGTGCTTTTTTTGTGGCAGGTATTTGTTGTCAGGTCAGTTTTTTGTTGACAACAAAAACTTGTTGCCAACTATTAAAGCCTGACAACGAAAACTTGCCAAGCAAAAAAACACAAGAGGAGGATCTATGACGATGCACTCGGCTTCTTTCAGGCGATCAAAGACGGCGTAATCGAAGCTACGATTCATCATGACGAACGTTATTTGGAAATGAAGGAGACGGCCGACGTGTATTCGACGTCGGAGCCTCAACATCAATTCCATTCGCGTGTCGGATTTTGTATGGAGATCAGCAAGCAAGCTATGAAGGCCATGCGTTTCCCGCCCCAATCGTTCAATGATAATTTGGAAACGGCCGAAGTAAGTGTGTTCCTCTTTCGAGATTTTTCGATTTCCCGCTCGCTCGATTGATCGGATTTGGTCTTTTCCCGCTCGATTGGTCTGGCTGGATTGGTGCAGGACTGGTCCAGACCGATTGATCTGAATTGGATTGGAAGATTGGACCAGACCGATCGGGATTGGACGATCGATCCAGACCGATTGGTCTTGAAAGATTGATCCAGACCGATCGGGATTGGAAGATCGATCCAGACCGATTGGTCTTGAAAGATTGATCCAGACCGATCGGGATTGGAAGATCGATCCAGACCGATTGGTCTTGAAAGATTGATCCAGACCGATCGGGGTTGGATGATTGATCCAGACCGTTTGATCGGGATTGAGAGATCGATCCAGATCGATCGGGATTGGATTCGAAAATCGACCTAGACCGATCGGGATTGGATGATTGATCCATTCCGATCGGTCTGGATTGGAAGAGTGATCCATTCCGATCGGGATTGGAAGATCGATCCAGACCGATCGGGATTGGATTCGAAGATCGAAAATCGCTGGCTGGATGATTGATGATTCATTCTTTCCAATTTTAGGACAAACGCGAACGTGAACAGCAAGAACTCGAATTCGCCAAGGAAATGGCCGAGGAGGAGGACGATTTCGCTTGAATTCAGTTCAAGCTTCGATCGATCGATCGATCGGCCGCCGAAATTTTCTCTCGTTGTGGTAGGCTTATTATTTTTCGCTCGTCCTAATACGGATATGACTCTTTTCATGAAGCGCGTTTTTCTTTTTGCAATTTCATTTCTTTTTTGGGTTCGAATTTCAAGTTGTAATACGGTTTTGTTTAAAAATTACTCTCGATTCATGTCTGGAATTAAAATGGCGGTGATTTTGGCGAGGAGTGGATTGCATGATTTGGATGAAAGCCAAAATATTTTTGTGATTATTGAAAAAATTTGTAAGCTTGAAAAAATTTTAATTCTGAAAATAATGATTTTGAGTTTTTTTCAGAAATGTGATTGATCTCGGCGAAAAACGAAATCGAATGAATCGATCGATCAAATCGTTGTCGATCGTCGGCCTGTTCGTCGTATTTCTTCAACTGTACCGTCTGCACGTGTATTTGAATTCGTCGGATCCAATCACGTACGCCCAAGCGTTGACGTATTTTCGACGAAATCCGACGTCGATTTGGCGAAATCGATTCAAATATTTGAGACAACCTCGATCGAGTCTTCGAGCGCCGATTTGTGCGAACGGAAATGACAACGGCGATGGCGATTTATCGATGTTGATCTTGATCATATCGAAACCGACGCGATTCGAATCACGATTGGCGATCAGGGCGAGTTGGGCGGCGCAATTCGGCGATCGATTGTTACCGCGGCGATCGACGGTCGTGTTCGTCGTTGGCGTGGACGATGGCGAAGCGACGGAATCGGATCGACGGAAGCTACGATCGGAATTGGATCATTACGACGACGTACTAATTATCGACATGTTGGATACCTATCATAATTTGACGTTGAAAACGATGGCGGCATTTCGATGGATGACGGAGAATTGCGCTGGTGCCAAATTGATTTTGAAAACGGACGACGACGTGGTTGTGTTCGGCGAGAATCTGATGCGATATTTGAATGGACGATACGATGGCGAGAAGGAGTCGTTGTTGGAGACGGCGGCGATACATTGTTACGAATATCGATGGTCGAAAGTGGAACGAGATCGACGGAGGTTGAAAAAGTAAGTGTTCTTACGATTGTTCCGTTTTGTTCGACCGACCGCTCGGGACGGCTGCCAAGTCCGAGAATGAGTCTCTCGGCGTAAGGGAGGGCGTAAACTGATCGGCGGAGTGTAAAGTAGATCTTCCCGACTTTACACTGGGGCGCTCATTTACGCTCTTTCTCACACCGAGAGTCTCGTCATTCTCGGACTTTGCAGCCTCCCTGAGCGGTCGGTCGGATCGAGAGTCCACTCCCGAACATCCATGATTCTTCAACTCTCATGGATGCAATTGGGGAATGGACTCTTCTCGATCCGACCGACCGACCGACCGCTCAGGGCGGCTGAAAAGTCGGAGAATGAGCCTATGGGCAAAAGGAGAAGCGTAAACGAGCGCCGCAGTGTAAAGAAGTAGATTCGTCTACTTTACACTCCGCCGATCAGTTTACGCCATTCCGTGGCCTCCTGATTCATTCGTTCGGAATGTTGTTGTGCTGTGCGGTCGGTTGGAGAGCTTGCTCCCGGTCTTCTGGCTCCTTAGCACCTGGTGGTCATGACTAACCTTGACTCTTCGTTTCTCATTTTCAGCTTCGTCCCATTCGAAGCGATTCCGGCGCGATATCATCAACCGTTTGGCTCCGGACACGCCTACGTGTTAACTCGATCGGCCGTGCAACGATTGATCGCTCGTATCGACGATCGAACATCACCATCGTCATCATCGGAAAATTCGATACTGCCGTATATTCACATGGAGGACGTCGCATTGACCGGCTTATTAGCTCGCGAAGCAAACGTGCGGCGAATTGCGCGCGACGAATTTCACGGAGAACGATTCGACGCCGCCCGATCGATCGATGGTGATCCTCCTCGTCGATGGGATCGAATTTGTCGCGATTGGTTCACTGTTCATCATTTGCGAACGGCGCAGGAGATTTTGAAAGTCTGGAATGCTTTCACTCGATGCAAAAATTGAGAAATTTTTTTGATGTACTGTAGCTTTATAATTCAGTTTTTAAAGTCAGTTCGCTGTGTGCTTTATTATGTTTTTTCTTGTGGTGCTTGCGTTTTTTCTTCCAAAGAGTGGTCAGTCAATGGTCAGTGATTTGTGTGTGGTTTTGCATTCGATGTTAGGAATGCACACAGAGCGAGGCGTCGTTGGGATGCCTCCTAGGGGGCTCCGACCGAGGACCATAGCGTTGGTCCTGGCCTGGTCCTCGCGAAGGACACTGGTTATCTGGCCGCGGATTTTGGTCTCCGTTGTTGGGGAAAATGATTGACGTCATTGGGAGGCAACTCTGCTGGACAATATATAAGGGCGGAGATTTTGCACAAAAGATCAGTGTTGGGTCGATGGATGCAGTCCGAGAGTCCTCGGTTGGGTCAAAGTCACAATTATTTGGGCGAATATTGTGCTAAGTCTGCACGTCTTATTGTGTTACTTGTTAAATAAGTGCGCATTCTTGGCGCGTTATAAACCTGATATCGTCCAGGGCGACACAATCCACTGTACGACGCAATTTTTTTATTTTGACATCCTCG
>JAQGCW010000001.1:0-34317 GCA_034700065.1 Mesodorylaimus bastiani | reverse complement strand
GTACGATGGAAGCACGGCCAACGATCGACTTCGTCTGATTTGAGGCATATCGATTATTTCCGGGGGGTAAACGGGAGTTCTGATGGAAACAGGGAAGGTATAACGGGAACCTACCACCTCGGGACTAGGAGACTTCAAACAGGGCTTCGAGCGAGGTAGAACCGAGCTCTTTGAAGACGAGTGAGGACGAGAGTGAGGCAGCTGGTGATATCCGGGCTACTTTTTCCAAAGTGACGAAAGATGTGCATTGGAGGTTGCAGCCGAGTTTTAAAAAGACACTACATAAGCAACTGGATGAGGGGCGTTCGATGAAAGAAGGATGGGTAAGACGGAGAATGAGTCAAAAGAGTCGAAGGAGGGGAAAGAGCGGTTATTTTCACGACCATAGGGGCCTTTTTAAATATCTGAAAGCAATGCTGTAGAGTGCAAGTTCATGTGTGCTTTCCGGAGATTGAAAGAAGTAGACATTTCCAGAAATTGAGCTACAAATACTACTTGGTTGATTAGGGATCTTTAACAGCAGCAAGCATACGGATTTTCATCGATCGCCGGTTTAAACGCGAAGGTATGGCGCACATAGTGCTTTTGTGTATAGCGCGCGCTTCATGCAGAGTACACTTGCACATTTGAGCATGCACTACACCGCTGCATATGTTTTTTTTGTGCGTTATGCGCCAGCTCTATCTTGATTGAAGGTTGTTATAGTACAAAATGTGCATTATGTTCATCAAATAGCTATATTTAGCCCTTTGAATAGTTGCCCCTCCAGGACCTACATCGATTTAATAAGTTCCCCATCTAATAGTTTCCCCTCGTTTGGTTCACCCCGGCAGACCTCGATCGATAATAATTTCCACGGGTTCTTATTTGCGCATTCACGTTAATTTGGCGATGTCGAAGCAAAACGCAGAAATCGAATTTGCATTTCCGGCTCAGTTAGGAACTAATGAAGTACGGGACAATGCATTCTAACGCCTGGCACTCGGAAAAAGCGACAGCAGTCCTTGAATTTGACATCGGTTTTGGTGTCAAAATGCAGCTCATGCTTGTAGACCTGATATTCCATGGCTAACCACATGAATAGACATTAGCGATATATATACGTATATAATCAAGCAACTCCATTCAAGAGCACCGAAGAAAACCAATAACATAAACCGGCACTCTGAAATCTCGAATGACTATTTGGTATCTACTGTATATTGCATCGTGTCACCCTAATCTAAAAGCACACTCAAGTCAAATGGTGCATATTACCTCAAAAGAATCTTCCCCATAAATCTGCCCCCACTCACCACTGCACTCAAAATGGTCCTCGAAGCAAAAGCGCAGACCCCAAAGCCATCGCCAACCCGATCGAAACGCTGGTCACCGTTTTCGAACTCGCTCCATTGTACGCCCAAACGTTTTGGAAAAACTGATGATACGCGGCCAATCGCCAACCGGCCATGGTGGACTGGGAGCCTTGGTAATTGCCGTGCTCCTCGCACATATGATGATCGCACAACATCTCCAGAATATGACCGGCCCGGTATTGGTACAAACCGAATCCATCTCGATGATGACCATAACCGGTGTAACCTTGCAAGAATTGAGCCACCGATACGTTCTGGTACATGCGGAAATCGATCACTTGTCGCCGACGTTCGTGATCGGGATCCATACATCCGCGCACCGTGTAATGCGCGTAGCGGTGTTCCGCACCTCGACCGTCTTGCACGTCCACGAAATCGGCTCGATAGCACGTGCGACCGGTGCAAACGCGGCCGCCGTATCCGCCGCCATTGGAGTCGGCATAGTCGTCGAAGGAGTCACGTCCGTAGACCCATTGTTCCAAGGCTTCTTTCAACGGCGTATGGTCGCCGCTCACTCCGCACGGGCATCGACGATACAGATTGTGGCGATACCCGTTGTCGTGGTCCTCGTAGCCGTTATGTCCGTCGTATCCATTGCCGAAATGTAGAGCTTCCTCGCCTCCAGAAACGCCAGTAGCGGTAGCAGCCAGCGGACTTTTGAGGCTTCTGGCCTCCGGAGCTGTGGCGATCGAGGATTTCACACCACCAGGAGAGGAGGCTGCCGCGGGCTTTTGAGCCAAGGACACCGGCGATTGAGCGAATGTGCAGTATTGTGCCGAAAGGCAAACGCACACGATCAAAGAGATACCATACATTTTTCGAAACGTCAAGAATACTAGGTTGGGTCAAAACGAAACAGACGGACTGCTCTCGAACGATTCGAATTCGGACTACTGAGAAAGTTTTCGAGAAAGCAAACACCACGAGTCCGAATCGAATCGGTAGCAAACGAGAGAAAGAAAGAAAACGGAAGATGAATTACGCCCGGAGGCCAGAGTTAGCCAACTTGAAGGATTCATGGACGTGAGTTAGCCAGGCTACGCCTGAGGCCGTGCGGGGCTGAAAGAGGGCAGGGGAAGGAGCTATTGTAGGAAGGGGGGCTCTGCGAAACGAATGCGTAATTGACATGTACCTATTTTTGAAACCGACACGCTCGCGCCTGGCGGATATCTGAAGACATTTTACGAGTGAGATTGAACGATAGGAAACGACGCGGTCGGCTGAGTTATTCACGCTCTGGCTCTCGACCTATTTTCGAATCATTCGAATGTGAACCATGTGAATGGTGAGTTGGTGGATGGAACAGTGAAAAACCTATTAGAATACTCATCTTGAACGAAGGTGGACGGATGGACGGGGGATTTAAATTTAGGCGATTCGTTTTCGTCTAGGTGAAAGTATGCTGCTAACACCGAAAGTGACTTTTTTGCTTGAGCTATTTCGAAAGTTGATCGGAAACTCGGTGGAGGGTTATTAGGCCGATCGGAAAAAAGACGGGTGGTCGAAATAGACGAGCTACCGAATCCTCTGGTCCTAGGCATTTGGCTTTGCAACAAATCATCAAACAGCCTCTCGCAGAATGTTAGAAGCAGCAAACTATTATCCAAATTTCCACTATTCAACACAAAGGTCAACAAGCACCTAAAAAAGTAGCAGCAGCTAACTGATATCCAAGTCTTACATAAAAGATGATTTTGCTCTGCGTCTGTTGTTAGGCTTCCACTTTTTGACAAACTTGGCACGTGTGGCAACCCACCCAGAAAACAGCATGACACGTAAGCTGGCCAAAGTAGCTTCTGATACTCTGAAGCCATTTCCACACGGAGAAGCTCACTTTGAAGCCACTCCATCTCTAACGTCGATTCTGAAATTATGTTCGATAAGTTATATTTCATTTGTCTTGTTCCATTTTGGGTATGTAAAACGTTATAGTCTTTCCTGGCCCCATTCTCACTATCCGAACTGACTGAACAGCAGCTTCTCACTTCCACTTACAGCCTCGAGCAATAATCCACCCAGCCTCCGAGTCACTCCATCCACACTGACCGTACAAGTCGGTCAAGACGCGGAATTTCGATGTTGGTACACGGCGAACAACGGAAGTACGCCTATCGAGTGGCACATTCGGATCCCCGTATCCCCCGGAACTGCTTGTATGAAGAATTACGACCTTCGTTCGGGATGGCTCAGGTTCAAATCGGTCAACGAACAAGATGCTGGTAGTTTCTATTGTAATGCATCAAATGCATTAGGAAACGATCGAGTTGAAGCGCATTTACATGTGTACAAACCTGTGTAGATAGCGAAAAAAGTACAGCGCGCAGTATTCGAGTGCACGAAAGTGCTGGAACGAGTAAATGTGTGTGCATGAGTGTCCTGATGTGAAAAAATCCACGTTATACTGGCACCATAACCAAAGCACATTCGCGCTGTAATGGCGTCGTGGTAGACATTACGCATCCCAGCGCGGCCTCTAATCATCCTACTGGGCATCTGCACTCATAAAGACAACACAAAGATGGACTTGCATTTACTCTTTGTCGGATCCAATGTGTGTACAATTCGTCAGGATGCGGAATTCCGATGTTGCGACTCAACCAACAATGGAAACGCACCCATCGAGTGACATATGCTATTCTCAGAGCGCCTGGCACCGTCCGTATGAAGAATTATGACCCTTGCTCGGGATTATTCTAACCACTTAGGGTCACCGGAAAGGAACAGTCTTCCGAAGTCAACGAATTGTCATAACGATGGTGCGATCGGACACCGACAGTGGGATCGACGATTACCAAACGTACGACGTCCGCGAACCCAACAACGAAGCCAATGCGCACCGGACCAAGCCATCCAGATGCACGACTGGTGTGTACCCGGGCTGAGGCCGAAAGGCCTGATCGACAGATTCACAAAGTCTTGAAGCGGATGAGCGAGAGGGGCGGTTCTGGACGACGAGGTCAGCAGAAAGAAAACTGATAGGAGAAGAGAGCAGTAAAGGACAACTACATATTCAAGTGAGAAAAGAAGACTGGAACAGTTCGAAAAGGAGAAGATGATGAAAAAAGCAAAACAGCATGGCTGCACGAAGGTTAAAATCGGTCAACAAATAAGATGCTGGAACTTTTTCTGAATGCATCAGGAAACGATCGCGCTGAAGCGCATGAGCACGTGCACAAGCTTGTGTAGATTATGTACAGTAGTACGATATCAGTTCCTTTTACTCTGACTGTGAAAAGTATCTCAGTCTATCTAGTCCTTCCACCATCAAATAGATGATTTTCAAAATAGAGTAAGCGGCTGCGGGTCATTCCGAATATGTGTCGAATGCAAAAGCCATTTCAACAAAGTGGTTGCAAGGCTATGAGCCTCGGTGGCTGCACCAGAGAAGCACACGTCAGTTAGACAACAGCCCACGTCAGCTTTAGTGATCACGAGAGGATTTTCGGCAAGCAAGTCGGTCATCATTTGCGTTTTATTGGATTGGAGTCGAGTCGAGAGTGACCGGAAGATATTTCGAGATGTCTCGTTTCATGGCAAAGTTGCTTGCGTTTTGTGTTGCTTTTGGTGACTTGAGTACGTTCGTTGATTGTTTATCAGGCTTTCTTTCATTCGGTTTTACGATTGATCGTTTCAGATGTACTGACTGTTGCTAGAACCTGTCATACGTGTAAACACCCGGCGGTTACTGAAAAAAATGCTTCTGACGCGGCTACTGTCGTAGCTTGTCCAACTGCTGATTGCAAGAATGCTAAGTGTGAGACGACCATTTGCGCATTATACATCCGTAAGTATCAAGACAGTCCTATTCGATTGGTGATACACGACGCATAGTTCCTTTCAGATATTGACACTGGCGTGGCTGAGTTAGAAATGTCCTGCGAGGTGCCGGCGGAACCTGCTCAACAAAAACCAAGTTTCGACAATACCGAGGGAGAAAAGGGTTGTGCTTTTATAGCATTGGGCACAGGTGAGGCTCTTGTAGCTTGTGCCTCGTGCGACTGTGATTCGGACAACTGCAACGACAAGAAAGGATACGACCGAACTCATAAAGAGTTTGATCGCGGTATGGTCGCCTTGGTGAAACATCTGGGCGGAGGAAACGAGCCGAATCCTCCATCAGATGCTCCGCCGAGCGCTCCGCCGGGTGGCGATGCTGCCCGCATCCAAGCGAGCATATTGGTCGTGATGGCGGCCGTGGGATGCGGACTCGCCGGAAACTGAAGGTTCCCTGCCTATTTGACCCACGTAATAAGGTGATTTGATGACTTTTGTGACAACTGTGATCTGATCATTGGTTACAGCGTGTTTACTGTCACTTCTTTTAGCTGATGATGTTATTGGCTAACTAAAATTGGTTCACTGCTTTCGTGTCACGTTGACTCGTCGTTCGACTTGAATCTTCTCCTTTCTCGGCTTCTCGAAATCTCGAAACTTCGCCTTTCGTGCCTCAGAGTTCTTCTCCGTACGACGCACGGGAACAGCAGCAGTAGTAGTAGCACAAGGACCACCCACCGAGAGCAGGTAATCAGCCAGAAGCTGTCCATTCTCACACGTGGTCGAGCTGACGTTGAACTGAACATGATGACCGCAAACATACGGCGCAATCCAATCCAAATCGTGGTCGCATGTCAGTTTCGTATTGTCACTGATATCCAAAACGACGTATTGATACTTGTCGAAGAGTTGTTGGAGACTGCTGTCTATGGTTCGGAGCGATGGTGAAATCGAAACCATGGCTTCTTCGGGGAACTACGAAGAAAAGATCAACTTTTCAGGGTCAGTCAGGTCAAACTACACGCGGAGGAACCACGTATGCCCGGCAGTTTGACCTCTGTGCGCATGTTTACAACTCATACTTAGTACTCCGTTCGCCGTTCTAAGCAATTACTTTACTAAGTAGTTACTTATCCCTGTTAGTCGAACTGCTCTAAGCTCTTGCTTTGCAAAGCAATTACTTAGGTCGGTAAGCAATTGCTTACACTTAGCAATTGCTTACCTTAGTCGAACCGACTCCAGTAAACCGAATACATCTGCGTCCGTATATATTCGGGTTACTGTAACCACGTTTACGCGGTGGATCCACCACAGGTCCTTCTTGAGTGGACGACTTACGTTTGTCAAATCCAAAATATAAACACTCGTCAATCCGGTGCATCCGAGCAAGCCGATTCCTGGCTGCAGTCCAGCACCGTCGAACAAGGCCAAATCGATCGATTGGATTTGCGGAATATCATTGAGGAAAATGAAACCAGCTCGTTCCAGCGTGGAAAATGCGCCTTGCTCGATGCTCGAAATGGGATTATAGTCCAGCGTCAATGTTCCCACATTCTTTGCGTTCTCGAAATCGTCCGCCTTGATCGCCACGATTCGATTGCTCAAAAGATTCAACGATTCTAAGCGCGGATGGTTGTCCAGAATCCTTTTTGGGACCTCGGTCAGCGAGCAATTGAGGAAGGAGATGTCCGTGAATCTCCGCGGCAGCTGATCGAAATCGCCAGAGTCCACGCTTTGGCTCATATCCTCGTTCTCGATAATCAACGACTGCAACCACTGGAAATTCGAAAATGTGCCTTGCGGAAAGCGTCGGATGCCGGTTGTGTCCAAGTCCAGACTTCGTAAAGTCAAACCAGCCAATGCATCGGTAGGAAGTTGGTCTCCAGGAAAACTAGTATGATCGAACGACATATCGAGAAAACTGACCGCCGAGGTTTCGAGTCCAGCGAAGGTCTTGTTCGTAATCTTCGTCAATATCGTACGTTCCATATCGAACCACCTGATCTTGGTGAAATTCAGGAACGTGTCGTCCTCCAATGCCACTCCTTCGGGAGTTACATCGCTGATCGCCAGATCCATCAACCCGGCATCGCCCAATCGACGAAGAGCCGTTGGCGGTGGGATGATTCCCGTCAATCCGGAGATGTTCAAACCGATGATATTACATCCGTCGAATGAGGCTGGATCCCAATTTTGGCTCCTTCGAACATCGCTGCGAAGCTCGAGGAAAACGATATCGCCGAAAATTTCCAAATATCTCGGAGGCAAGTCGGCCACATTGCCGATGATCGTCAGCGAATTTTCGATATTGTACTTATCGGCGGTACTGTTCGAGAAGAACTCGACGAGAGAGGAAGACTTCGATTCGCAAATGACGATGGAGAACGCGTTTGGTTCGGAAGTGGATGGAGTGCACAAGCATTCGTCCTGATTGAAGGGACACGGGGCAGTCTCAGATGCCTGGGTGTAGAAAGCGGAACAGAAGATTAGAAGACTCCCGAGAAATGGTAAACGCACGTCCATCTTTTGCTTGTCGTATTAGCGAGTGAAGTCGCAGCTTTTATGGATGCGAAGAGATGTTTAGAGTGCTCTGATAAGTCCACTGATATGTGGCTTATTGTAAGTCTTCTGTCAGCGCACGCGAGTGATACGGTTTGCAATCTAGCAGACCGAGATACCGTGGAAGTGCGCACATCAGTTAGCTTAGGCGAAATTGCTGCTTTCGTCAATCGTATTTGTTTGTACTTGACGTAATGGCCCGCGAGAAAAGACGATTTTCGAGCGGTGCGACTGGAGTGGATCGTTATCAGAAAAGCCCAAAAACACCAAGCAGAACGAAGGACCAAAAGGCAAAAGGATATCGGTGCGCAACTTCTGTGCGGACGCCCCTTACGCACAGGTAAGAGGATGCACAGGGGCGAATCGACAAAGTGCCTGCGTGGTCTCAGGACACTCGGAAACATTTTTGACCAACTGACCGTCGTGATATATAGTGAAACTTTGCAGCACAAGATCTTTCATCTCTGTCAAAGATGCTCGCAAGTAGATGCACCCTGTGCACCTGTGTCAGCTGCGCAGCCGCTATTTCACCGGCAGGAATTTACGATTAGCTGCGAATCGATAGGACCCTAGGTCAGGGACAGCTTCCTTTTGTGTTTGCTCCTCATCCCACATCTTCATTCACAATCTTTGTATTACAACAAAATCGACCATCTCTCACCTACAAGCATGTGCCCTTATCCAACGGTCTTCAAATTAATCCCCACATGCGAACCTCTTGGCGCCAACTCCTTCCCCGATATTGTCGCAACCTCATTCTTGTCCCATCCGATCACTTTCCTGAATCCACTCCTAATCGTCCTATTCAACGCCAGATAAATGAAAAACTTCCACCCGTGAACAATCTGTCCCAGAAATGCTTGTACCTGTCCCAACATGTAAGCCCACCCGGCGTAATAGACAATGCCGACCGCCCGTTCGTACGATTGGCCATTCGACACCTCCATCTCGATCGTGGTCAAAGTATCGAATTCTGACATCGCCTTGGACGCCACCCACACGAAATGATCGACCAACGTGCACACGCCGATGATCATCGAAAATGCGCACACCCGTTTCTTGACCATCCACGCGTGCTTGGCGTCCGAGCTCATCGCGGCGATTCTCGTGGCTTGTCGCTTCAAACTGATCGAAATCGAGAGACACAGAACGAAAATGATCAAGCACAAAATGATTTTAGCCGAATATATGAACTTCACCGTGAAACGATGGAAAAGCGATCCACCGAACGATGTCGAGCGATCCTTGTAATTCTGCGCCTGCTCATCGAATTCAACATAATTCGCGAAGATGGCCCAGAAATGTGCACTTCCGATCAAGGTGGAACAAACGATGGATCCGTAAGCCACAACGTTTCGATTGATACTCTCGAATTTGGACGGTGCACAAACGGCGATGAACCGCTCCAACGTCAAGAAAGCGGTCAAGCTCGATATGGACAATTTGGCCCAATCGCCGAGATGCCAGCCGCCGAAAAAGACCGCGTTCCAAACTTCGAACGAATACGAACTGGGGACGGAATCTCGATACAATGTGAGAAATCCATAAATCATAGAAACGAGCATATGCGGAAGCTCGAAGCAAATAATACCCTTGTGATAAATCATGGTACAGGGACTCAAAGTCAACTTGCTCTTGTTCAAGCTGGCCCACATGAGGATGTTCGATAAGATGCCAATGATTCCGCTTATGATGAAGAAATGCATACCGACTCGCGTGGCGCAAGAATCCGTCGCTCGCAGGCGCCCATATCGATTCATATAATCCGAGAGTTGATCGTTGGTAAAATTCGATATAGTTTGGAGGTAAGTGATGTTTGGAAGGAAAATGTTAGCGCAAGACATTTCTGAACCAGACAGGTTTCGGATGCAGACTGATCACGGCAAGATTATGCGAATGCTATTTTAGACAGGGCGAATTCAGGAAATGTAGGTGGCACAGCGAGGTACCCGCTGAATAGATGAAGGTAGGAGGGGAATCCAACATCGTAATTAGTTAACATAGTAGTGCCCACTAACACGAATGGGAGGACTCAGCTGGGAGTTGATTAGGCCTCAGCGAGGAGTTTCAGGTCCCTTGCGGTTTTGACGCATAATGAGCCTGCTTAAAATATCGTAAATAATAAATACACCGGCGAATTCTGGGATTTCGCGAATTTCCAAAGGTGAACTTTAGTGCACGCCAAAGGATCTGTGTTTTTGTGACTGGAGTAAGTGCCAGCTTAGTAATACTTTCCACATTGGAATGGAAGGTCTCACAGAGTACTATCCCTTGTACATTCACGTTGCACCTTTCCTTGCATAGAGATAAAAAATACGAACACTCAAGAAATGTAAAAGGGAAAGCATGTCAACCTCATGTCAAAACCAAAAAAGTGCCCCACAATACACCTCCAATAATGGACTGTGAAATCGAGGAGAAACTTTCGCATGAAGGGAGAACGCGAACTTTTGCGTCGATTTTTCGAATTATACGGGCCGTGTAATTGGTGCCACCCTGGCGGATGAGATTTTCATTTTCAGATAAAAATCGATCCAGAAGAGATACCTGGATGGTTCCACTTCTATTCGCATATTAATATGTCTCACGAGGGAAGTCTTTCCGGTGCCCGACGAGTTTCGAAAATCGGAGATGTACATTCGATAGAGAATGTTTTGAAACCCCAGAAACCATAGTTTTTTTCTATTTTCTATTCTATTTTACTTCTTTGCCAAAGCACATAAATGCGCACTCGAGGGCAAAGCGACACAGTATATGGTTAATACATCAAATAACGTTAGTATCATCAACTCTTGGGCATCGGGCGGTTGTCTTCATTTTTGCATTTCTTCGTTTCTTCGAGGAGGGCTCGAACCCACGCTCATATGTGTCTTAATCCAACGCGCTACCGACTGCGCCACAGAAGAAGACAGAAGAAGAAGTTTTTTCGTGCTAAGGCAGTGTAAAGTTGATATACCCACCACGCTAAAAAGTGCCAACATTAGCACGAAAGAAGTATGGTTTCGGGGGTTTCAAAACATTCTCTACCAAATGTACATCTCCGATTTTCGAAACTCGTCGGGCACCGGAAAGACTTCCCTCGTCAGATTCCCTTGGCACATCCTTTCGACCATTTCACGAGCTTAGACCCGCGTAAAGTAGAAAAATCTGTTTCCCGTCAAAAAATCGACGATGATTCTCCCTTTAAAAATCGGAACCTTGAGAGGAAAATATCCAGTATCGACCCTACCAGACCCATGCCACCGAGCGAGCACATTATTTGCGCGAAGGTACATAAGAGATTCATTTTGTAACTTCCACAACATGGATAAACAAATAGTGATGACTGACTATATCAAATTCGAATAATTTTAGGTGAGGCCAGTAAAGAGGCCGTTGAGGAACGCTTTGCGACTTATATTATCGATAAATGGGTTTCCGAGACAATGTGCATGCAGTGAGCAAACCAATCGATAAAACATGAACGTCAGAAAACCTCGGAGACTTTCGCAAAGCGCAGCGCCAAGAATAGCGGCGAAGGCAGTTAGTTGCAAAGAGCACTCACAACGTTTATTGCCCGGCATGGCAACGTCAAGAAATAATATTTTGACTTTGGATTCCCAGTCATTACTTACGTATATTCGATTTGGCTGCGAAGAAAGAAGAAAACAAGAACACAAGCGAGCTCAAAAAGTAGCACTTCAAAAATCCACATCAAAAGAAGATATACACGACAAAGAAAACGTGGAAAGAAAATCGAATTCTGGTGAAAGACATGATAAAACCAGACGATAACTGAATTCAACTCTCCCTCAATCTCATTCTCATGTAAACTAAAGCAGCACGTTCTGAACTTTTAAAATGCAAACACATTTGTGCACAAATTTTAAAAAAACGAAAAAAAATTAAGAAAACAGATACTTGTGTATAGAGTGCACATAAGCATAGCATCAGCCCAACAGAAAAAAAAATGTTGATTATCTATCAAAAGTACGAAAAAGCTCCAAAACAATGACTGCTTCAGAGGGCAACCCGCCAAAATTCCAGAAAATTGTCAAAAGGAGGTTCGAAACTAATGAATAACATTCGGAGAACAGGAAATCGCATCATTAATTTTTCAAAAAGCCCATTCATTTATAAATACGATTCTTAGAATCAACGATCAAAAACTAATCGCAACATCTAAAAAATATTTACCCATCAAACTCCCCTTCGGTACCACCATGGATGGCGTAGGCAATGCGTACAGCGACAATTTAGACTGGAATCGTTGAACGTTTGTGATCGGTTCCGCCTGAAAAAACAATCAAAAAAATAGATAGGCGACAGGAATAATTATCCTAATACGAAAGGAACGGGAGGAACTGTGGTAGTTACTGACTGAAATCGATATGCACATCCCAGGTTTGACTGTTACCTGTGTACGACTGTATCTCCGCCTTGCGTTTGTCTGTTACAAACAAACATATACAAAATGATAGCTTGAAACTCATCGCTGAACCCATCATTGACATGCAAGCGTAAGTAAGCCTTTCTTCTAAAGCATTTACAGTAGCTGCAAAGATTATAGCTTATAAACTGTGCTGTTGCAACTCATCATAGACAGGAAAGCGCCACAGATAAGTAAGCCTTTTCTCTAATGCATCTACAGTAACTGCAAAGATTATAGCTTATAAACTGTGCTGTTGCAACTCATCATAGACAGGAAAGCGCCACAGATAAGTAAGCCTTTTCTCTAATGCATCTACAGTAACTGCAAAGATTATAGCTTATAAACTGTGCTGTTGCAACTCATCATAGACAGGAAAGCGCCACAGATAAGTAAGCCTTTTCTCTAATGCATCTACAGTAACTGCAAAGATTATAGCTTATAAACTGTGCTGTTGCAACTCATCATAGACAGGAAAGCGCCACAGATAAGTAAGCCTTTTCTCTAATGCATCTACAGTAACTGCAAAGATTATAGCTTACAAACTGTGCTGTTGCAACTCATCATAGACAGGCAAGAGTCACAGATAAGTAACATCTACAGTAACTGTTGATATTGCCGCTTGATATTGTGTTCTTTCATGATCTGCGATACACACATATTGTCTGATCTGACTAAAATAAGTAAGTTAGTATTAGTAGTAGTTTGCTCACCTTAATGAAATTTTTCTCCGCGACCTGCATCTCCACATTGATTGATTCGCGATCTTTCCTTCCTTTTACGCGAACACTCAATTTTTTTCTCATTTTCGAGTCTGCCGAAATGTGCTTCTGAAAGGTATAGTCATATTACCTTCTCGCATCGTCAGCTCAACAACGCGCTGCTATTTCGTGAAGACTTACTTGATAATATTCCAAGAAATCTTCCTTCGAAATCTGGTCGAAGGCTCGCACAACCGCGTGCCCTGAAAAGGGAAATTTACTAAAGGAGATGGTTATAGCAAGATAGTCATGCTCAACTCACCTTCATCGAAATCATACGTTTCTTTCGTAATCTCGCTCCAGCATTTTGCTGCGTAGGCGTCACCGGATCTCGGGGATTGCGCATATTCGGAAACCAGCGCGGTTCTTATCAAAGCGAAATCGCTATCGGTCATGGAGTTGAGACGTTTCTGAAAGCAAAAATAAAAAATAATTTTTACAAGTGTGACAGTTTCTGCACGCTTGCCTGCATTGCTTGAGACTGATTGTGAGTACAAAGAGAGTGAGAATGGAACCTTGCGCAAATGGATCTAATCGTCTGTTCATTAGGCTATGGTGTACAGTAATTGTATGTTTCACAGCATGCATGCAGGGCCTTGAAGTACCAAGGCTTTACACAAAGACAATGTCTAATTTCCGCACTCCCGCCACCCCATCTTCTCGTTGGCGACTAACCTGTGATTCGAGTAGGAATTCTTCGATTCTGGTTTCGATTTCATCCATATCACGATCACCTTGAACGAGCAGGCGTAGACTGCGCACACCGCGGGCGGATCGAATTGAGCAATTGACGATGTAGCCTGAAATTGAAATAATTTATGAAGTCAAAGGGAAAGAAACTCAAGCCCTCTTTGATAAAGCGCTACATGCGGAAGCTCTGCAGGGGAGGTGTGATGGTTGGGGCTTTGCGCGATAAAACCCTACATTTTTCTGTGCGATGCTCAAAGGTCTGAGGCGAAGACGCGAAGCGCCTGGGAGGGGAGAAATTTGCCAACAAAAGCACCGTTTTTTTGTGTTTTTCGAAAATTCTGCACTACTTTGCTTGTTCTGATCATAGGATCGCGCCGGACAGTTTGTCTTATTTTCCCTTCCTTCCCCTTCTTTGTCCCCCTTTCTTCAAAATTTTTGAAATTTTTGAAACTTCCCACTGCACGGGTGCGTGGGTCACCTCAATTTCACAGGTGACGCGCCCAAACAACGTCACACACTTCCGCATGTATGTAAAACACTCACCCATCGAATGCTTCGTCCGCAATTCATCGTAGAATGATTGGTTCAAAATTTGGACCAAAAGATCCGACATTGCGATCAAGTGCGGATCTTCAACGCCCAACTGAAGAAGGACTTGGACGGACGAATTATCGTGCGTTTCAGTTGCCATTTCGAACTTGAACGACGATCCTGAAAAGATACGGAGGCGTTAGGTTCCAATAGGGAATGTGATCCATTCCCGTTCAATAAATATATCAGACTGCAACATGCTCTGTGTAAAACATAGAAGTCATGCCATGGCACAATAGCGATGTCCCAAGACCTTTTTGGTTCACTTACTTTCAGGCAAACAGAGCTCTCGAATACGAGCGAATTGAGTCGCGACTAATGGCGCCACCTTGCGACTTCGTCCGACAATTTCTTTCACATTTTCGATCATTTCCAACGCCGACTGCAAATGGAGAGAAGTGTTTGTTGCGAGACCATTCTTAGTTGCAGTGCAGCGAATAGAGTTGGCTAGCAATGCCACAACTGAAAAGCCCATGCAGCTGGCTGATTATGAACACTGGATCCATATTATATCTTATCCCGAGGATTCATGGAGGCTCATATGCTGGTAAAACAGAAGGTAAAGTCGACTTACTTCTTTCGAAACGTTTCCATAGACGAAGCTTTCGATGAAAAACGTTCGCCAAAATTCTTGAACGATTTCGTTAAACATCGGAAGGGTCAACGCTGAAAAAAAGAGAGAAAGGAGTCACATGCGCCCCTGATCAGAGCACTGATTACTCCAGCTATTTTAAAACTAATCGCATATCTTTCTCTAACTTATCTGCGTTCACATCGCTGAACCTCAAGTTCGAAACTATCGACGAGATCCACTTACCTTGGGCGGCACTGATCAAACTGTCTCGCGATAAATACTTCTCCGATAATAGGACCGTGGTGAAATACGATGCTAGTTCGTGCGGTTGTTGGGCGGATAAATTTTTCACCCCGCGGATAAAATGCTCGCGTATGGTTTCGAACTGTTCCGAATCGATTTCGGGCTTGATCAACCGTTCGACGATGGACGAAGTAAATCGTGCCAATTTTTCGCTGAACCCCGACGTACTTAGTTGAATACCATATTCGTCACGTCCCAACGAGAAATGGTAGTCGGCCAATTGTGCATCGTAAAGTTCTCGATCCAACGCTCCTTGCACCGACGACAACAGCACGTAGCTGGCGACGAAATTGGACGCAGTCGAGTAGATCACCGGATTTCGAAAGCGAACGTTCACCGATGCCTTCGGTCTCTTGAGCGGACGAGGTTGATCGAACCACAACTGAACGTAATCGTCGCTTCGAATAAGTTCCGGTGCAATACATCCGTCGGGCAGAATGGCGCTGGCGGATGGCGTGCTCGGTGCGATGATGTCGAACAGTGTCGGAATAAATTCGTTAATGCCCGGCAGATGAAATCGGTTCGTCGCTCCAACATTTTCCCAACGGCTCATCGCAGCCGGATCGATCGTTTCAACACGATATTTCGTTCCGTAAATCGGTTCGGTTTGATCGGCAACGGCTTCCAACGTTTTCGAAATAACTGTCACCAACATATTCGACGGAACAATACGGTCCATGACGCCGGTGATGAGGTCCGGTCGATATGCATCCATCACGTGCGACGCGATAATGGCATCGGATTTCGTTTCGTAAATTTGCAATTCGTGCGCTAGCGATGTGACGTATTCTACTCCGCTTTCGACTGGCGCGAAACGCAGTCGAACGTCGTTGAGCATCTTCATTTCGTTGAAAATCGATTCTTGAACGCCAACAACTTTCATCATTTCGACATATTCGAATATGCACTCGACGATTCGATCGATATTGGCGAGACCTTGGCGCGTCAAATGGATTTTGATAATAAGGAACCAAAATCCACGGGCCGGCTTCCTGCAAAGAACAAAAAGCGACATTGTAACTGGTGAAAACAGGCTCTGAACCTCAATCGACCTATTTTTTATACAGTCCCGCCGCCCTCGGATAGGAATATGGAGAACGCAGTGGCAATCCGGATAGTATGCAAGTGGTCATGCCACCGGAGTAAAAGCTCCTCATGAACAAAGTTTACGCCACATTTTTACAGTAGTCGAGGCTTCTACGTTTCTGTAATTTATGCATGACCCCTCCAGATTTCACAACTGGCTCACACTCAAAGCATATTTTTAAAAACCTGGACTGGCTAATCATGGATCGCGTTGAAGAGATCATTGATCTTTAGCAGCATTGAAACAAAATCTGCGTCACAGGCGTGAAGCAAGGAACGATTTGATTATCCTGCTTTAGCTGAACTGCACTCGACAGACTGACCAGAAGCACCCTCACTTGAGACAGTGACACCACTAATGGAATAGCGAATCAACAAATCGAAGGGGACAGTAAACTATTGCCATCAGGATTGTGGAGACATACAGGCTCGTCTCAAGAAACGAATACCAGTTGACCTGCACTAATTCTGCGGGAAGAAACAAGCTGCTTTGTTACAACTGACACACGCAGAGTCAAAGCTGTCGCTCTCATCCCGTCCATCCCTCCATCAAGAAGATAATCGTCGGTCAATGTAACCCAATCAGGTGGACCACAAATAGCGATCAAGAAAGCTCCCCTATCGATGCCAGTGGAAGAGCGCCGCTAAGCGTCAGCAGGCCAGAAATCAGCTGAAGCTCGACTTGCAACAAGATCGCGAGCAACCAGGATACGACGACCATGCAAACCATACATGTCTCTTCGTCGAGAAAAAGAACGCGCCGGAGCGTCTTCTCACAATACGTCATCTTTGGCTGGTGCATCTACCGCCAGATCCGCTAGCCCTCGATTGTCATGGAGTGCGAAAGGGGCCACCAAAAGTGCCAGCAACTAACGATTTGTGAGTTACACACCAGTCCCGGATACTGCGAAGACAAGGCTAATTTGAAACTCAATGAACCCCATCGAGACTACCTAAGTTACAAACAGTAGGCCCGTACCAAAAAGAACAAAATCGCTTACCCGATCGTCGCATCAACAGAGGAGGCCCAATGCAATCGACGTAAATGGTCCGATAATCCGCCCTTGCGATCATCCCGTAATAACCCGCACACATAATTCCACGGTTTCGACCGATATTCTTTCGATAAATCGGCCATCGGGAAGCCGCAAACCAATGCTCGGATGTCTTTAAGTGGCACGATGAGGACCCGCTTCTTCACCTGATCGTTGCCAAACGGATGCTCCAAATACACGCTCCTCGTAGCGTTTCGATTCGGAATGCGTGAGAATAAACGAACGATCAGACCAGTCAATTCTTCGATCGGTAGACGTCCAACCACGACAACGGTCATTATATTCGCCGAATAATACTTTTCGATGAACTTACGCAATGCTGGTCGGATTTGCTCAATTCCGCCGGCGCCGTCGATCAGCGTCAAACGTGTTCCGGTGCCGAAATGATTGTACGGGTGTTCGATTTTCGACAGACTCCGCTCCAATTGTTGATTCTTCCACGGATCTTCGCCCAAATTGTTCGTATGTTCAGAATCCAATGCGTTCAATTCGTTATCGATGATCGAAAGTTCGCATTGCGGATCGATGAAGAGCGAGGAGAAGCTGAAACGGAGAGTGCGTCAGTTCAGTTAGAAGGTCACAGATTTACGGGAAGTCCAGACTGCCCACCAAAATCCACACATTCTCAAAAGATGCACAATGTGTGCGAGCGCAGTTTTCTTTACTGTACAGTACGAACCACAGCACTCGTGGCGATTTGAAAACGAAACCCTAATCTACGCGAGTGATTTATGGGCGCAAACAGCTACTGACTACAGTTTCATCAAATTTCAAATTTCCCGCGATTTCTCAAAAAGGTTCAATTGCAAAATTTTCCTAATCGCTTCGATTTCGGATCGGAGTCAGATTAAAGGATCCGACACGTCAGGGTCGGATCAATCCGACGACTTGATCCGACGCTTGTAGCATCATTTTGTTTTCACGAATCACAAGCTTCTGCTTATGCCCGAACTTCCTAACCTTAAGAGTGTCCCAGTGTTGGATGAAACCTTCATTCCTAAAGGACTCCGAGGACTCCCTCGCCTAAACTGCATAAGGAGGAGGACAAAATTCTGCGAAAATCCGAAATTTGCGTTGATCAGATCCGAAAACTTTTTCAATCCGATCCGGCAAGTAAAGGCTGTCGGATCCAGCAGTGGTTAATTCTACTCACGAAACGCTTTGAATGATACAATACTGGTCTAGTTCGTACGCAGAAGAAAAAATTCCCTTTTGCTAACGTTCCATTCATCCGCGACTATGTGCACTTTGGTGAAACTATTTTCATCAAAATGCGCATTGCCGCAGATAATCAAAAAGAAAATGTGGAAGAACCTTTCACTCACCGCTCTAACGATTCGGCCAGCACGTTCGTATTGATCTCGTAATGGAAATTCGTACGATCCACGGAAGTAACCGCATTGGAGCAGCCGCTGTGCTTCGACAGGAATTCGTCGAAGGATTCGTTCAATGATTTCTAAAAAATTGAAAAAGTTCCCTTTAGAACGATTTGCGGTCGAATATGCGTGTAAAATCAATTACTACACGTGCACAAAAATACCCTGAATCTTCGAAAAAATCCCAGTTTTTAAACCTCATTTTTCTAAAAATTTTGCCTCCGGCGGGGTGGCTCCTTGCAGTCTCTTCTCACCAATTTTTGGAAGGTTCTCCGAAAGTCAACATTAGCCCAGGGCCATTTTAAAAATAGGCAGGCAAGAATGTCCACCGTATTACCTCGTCTTCAAGCCCCCTCGATATAGCCCCTCGAATCGACGGACCGGATGAATGCTCTGCTCTCTGTTGTCAAAAAAAATCCTCTACACTCAAAAGGTTTTTTTAAAAGTGAGCTATTTCAAAGACAGTCACCCAACTCCAGAAATTAAAAAAATGTCGGAACTTTGTAGTCAAGCCCCGCCAATTCCGAAAGGAACATTGCTGACATTTGCTTTAAAAAACAGGCTCTCTACAGTATCTCTAGTCAGATTAGATGCGTCCAGGCAGAAAAATAAATTATTTCAAATCTAATTTCTGCATTAAAATATCTAATAAGCAAAAAGGTTTTACGAAAATTAAAACTCACCTTGTCCTTGAAAAAAATCATATGTTCGGCGAAGTGAGCTACGCCCGGAATCTCCCGAGGACCATCCATCGAACCTGAAGTGGTGGATGAAAACTTAGATTCTGCGGCTTCTGTGCACAAACCGACGGATTTCTTGTCATTGTACGTACGGCACTCATGCATGCGCTACAGTATTGCAAAAAGAGCTAACCTAATCATTTCTGACTTCAATCAGTCTCAGGAGTGCAATGTTCTGAATCCTGCTGGGCTCTCCTCTCTTCCCAGCAACCCTAATCGACCTCCTCTCACTCAGGTAGGTCGAAATTGAAGCTCATAATTATGCACATAATTATGCACATCACGTATTATCTTCGCATAGCGCACCCTAACTTCTAAGCTTACTGGGAAGCCCCATATCGGCCGTTCAGTCGAGTAATCTTATCTTCCAGCCCGCCTCATCAATATCTAAACCTTTAGCATCACAGTCAACTTTGCTTATAAGAAACTTCGGTTATTACAAGAAGCTTTTTCCGTGGGATTTTGGGGTTTCTTATCAGCGAAGTTGGCTGCATAAGACTAACGAATCCTGCGGTCTAAAGACGCAATGCAAAGCAGGATCGACTTTCGAATTTCGCATTGAGATTTGGTGTAAAGGTAGAGGACAACAAGGTATCAAACAATCCATCCCTCAAAAATTGTGTCCACCCAGTCAAAAAAGGCAGCGTTTCAAAGTTTTTATTGGGCGAATGCTCAGGGTTAGTTGTTCTAGTGCCAAAAAGGCGGGAATTCAAATTCGTTTTTGAACTAGGGTGCTCATAACCCAAAGGAATGCACTCATCATTTCCTGAAGGATTGCTAATGTTCGCATTTGCCAGTTCCATTTCCGCCCACTTTCTAAATTGATAACGCACGGTTAGTTTTTGAATTCCCGCCTTTTCGCATAAGAACACCAAACCTGCGCATTCTCCAATAAACTTTAAAAAACGCTGCCATTTTTGACTGGGTTGACAGAATTTTGTGAAATTTTGAGGGATTGTTTCTTTGTTGGTCCTCTACCTTTACAAATCTCTGCGCGAAATTTGAAGGTCGATCCTACTGCGCAATTATCTTTAACTCCTCAAATATCGACCAGTGACTTTACAAATACTAGCAGTCGCCACAATGGCGATGAATGCACAAGTAGACATGTTTTTTAGAATGACTGTTGGTTCATCGTCATGTTTTGGTTCGATGAGTCATCGATGTTAACCAGACAAGCCGATATTATCGAACCGCAGAGAATGAGAGAATGGATGTTGATCGTATTGTCATATCAACATGCAATATTGCTTCTGATAAGCTATCAAAATCTCAAATCGCCTCTCAAAAGTTGATGATGAAAAAGTATTCAGAACTACTCTCATCTGCATTACAAGAAGATCTATCCGTTTTCGACCCTTATTCATGCATTCGATGACTCCAAAAAGCGAAAGCTATTGCACACTCAAACGACTAAATTGATCGATCGGTCGCTCGAGCGATCAACCACGGAAGACA
Source organism: Mesodorylaimus bastiani (assembly GCA_034700065.1). NCBI lineage: Eukaryota > Metazoa > Nematoda > Enoplea > Dorylaimida > Dorylaimidae > Mesodorylaimus > Mesodorylaimus bastiani. The sequence continues at coordinate 13,587 of JAQGCW010000001.1, read as the reverse complement.
CGACTTATTTTTGGATTGCTACAGTTAGAGTTTCTTTACAGTTTGGTCTAGAGGGACACCAATCCAAAACTAAGCGTGTGAAAAAAACTCAAAAGCCTCAGATTCAGTGAATGTTTTGAAAATGAAAAAAAGAAAAAAATAAATCTGCAGAGTTCTCCGCTTACCGGTAGCAATTTCCAAGGAGACCGCCGCTTTCTCCGCACGCTCGTCGTTGATCACCAATGTTAATAATCGATTCTCCCGCAAACGCAAAAGCCGATGCTTCCTCGTCTCATTTGGTAATAACTTGATATCGATTTCGTCCGCCATTTTGCCAACGCAAATTGCAAACGTATCGCAACGACCGAAGAACGGAAACTGAGCAACGAATTGAGCCAACACCTGAAATCGGAAGCCGGAGATTGACTGGATTGGTGACTAACGATCAAATAACAGAGTTGATCAGCAAACGCGGATTTAGAGACGAAGAGAAGCCATAGGTATTGTTGCTTATTGGAAAGAATCCCATCCCATCCGTGGCTCATCCTTCAAGCTGCAAACCATTGAGGACTGATACCGTGTTACCTCGAAAACCTCTCCCCCCTCGAACCCTCCAAGAGACCGTTTGTACTTTCAGGTCTGTCCCCCCTCGAAAATGGCCTTGGGGGTTTTATTCGGGCTATTCTTATACAGTGATCAGAATTTTTCTCTACTCTGAGCACATCGAAATTTTAAGTCCCCCTCTCGAGGAATGTCCCTCTCGAATAAGCCCCCTCCTGGAGCTCGATTGAAATACTATCTCCCCGGGGAGGTTTTATCGAGGTAACACGGTAAATCAAAACTTGCGCAAAGTTCAAGACACCCTCAAACTAATAGGCATTCACTAAGAACGCAGTCGCGCGAAGCGCGCCTTCTTTAGCACTGCAAAAGGGCTCGGTGGTACAATCTAACGTAATCGATGAAAGAAAAATTCGAAGATAAGACAAGTAAGAAGGATGTCTGCCATTGTGAGTGGATGAGATCGCTTCAATCTGACTGAATGTGAGAGTACATCCCTGCTACCAACTGAAAACTGAAATCGAACCACAAACTGTTACAACAAATCTGGCCCTCTCACTCCCCTCCCACCCTCGCAGCAAAAAGAATATGGAAATGTTTTGGGAGAAGAAAAACATTGCGCAAAATCCTGCTACAGCGTCCACCGGGATGTTGCCGGTCAGTCGCGACACGAAGTCGGGAGATTGAATGGATTAGACAATGAGAGTGGCGGCTGATGATAGTGAGCCTACCAGCTAACTGGCTGGAAGGAAGGGCGGCCAGCAAAAAAGTTGCTCAAAACGACAGTCGACTCTGCTTTAAAAAACCTCTTCTTAGCAAAGCTGCATTTCGTTTGTTGGTTGCTCGACCTCCAAGGACACTTGTCTTCTCCAAATTTTGCTTTTATCTTGGGTCGAGATGTTTGAAATGGATTTTGTCCCTGTGTTAGTAATACAGAAATTCGAGATTCGCTCGAAGCTAGCAGCGACAGTCACACACACATATATATACGCCGTCTGGCTGGAGCCAGTGGAAAATGGAAGCCTAAACTATGAATCTGCTGACCCCCCTCTCGCTAGTCATTCCCCTTCCAAAGTCAAGCTTGCCTCCCATCCGCAGGTGCCCAAAAAAATAGCATCCATATCGAGACAGTATCGCGTGGGAAACAGAGCCAACCAGCCCGCGAGAGATTGCAGCCGATTGGGACACAGCTGAGAAACAAGAACTACAGTCGAGTACGCTTATAAAAAAACTCGAAGATCCAACCAAAATAGTTTCTTGTGCAGCAAACCGAAGTTTCTGATCTGAGCTTCTTACAAGTGTACTCGACTGAAGCAGTTACGTTTGTTGTAAATTCGAACAGGATCAAATGACTATGGTTGGACCTCGTGAAAAATTCAAGCGAAAAGTAATTTGGCGACTCGAAAAACTGATGAGGTTCAGAACAAAGAATCCGCCGAAAACTGGACGTAGGAAGAGGATCAACCTCAGAGAAACCAATTCGCCTGAATCACGATTGGTGAATGGCATTTCTCAAGATATGAAGAAGTTCCAATGACAAAACTATACATATAGAGCTGTAGACGATTTGGGAAATTGATCTCCTCGCGTTCCTAAGAATATGGATCACGATGTTCCCACCGAAACGCCGGAAGACAAATAGCAAACTACCTACTGCCCAAAAGTTGCGCAAGATGACGAATGAAATCCCTCGCCCTGAAATCCCTCGAATGAAATCCCTCACCCACTCAAAATCACTCAAAAATAGCAATCCATGTCAAGCTTGTACCGTATAGTACCTTGTCGACTTTATCGACCGATTGCGAAATAGTTGGGAAAGGTGCAATTTGACGATTCGAAAAGTTGATAAAGAAGGTCGGAAAAAGGAATCCACCGAAAGTGGGCGTACCAAGAGGATCTCACAGAAACCTATGCGCTTCACGCTTGGTGAATGGCATTTCGTGAAGAAACGAAGAAGCTCCAATGCCGAAAAAGATAGAACTTGTTGTATGATCATGCAAAATTGATCTCCTCGCGTATCGGGTGGGAATGGATGGATCAAGATTTTGTGACAGCAACTACCTCCTACTGTCCAAAAGCTGCTGAAGAAAGACGAAATCCCTCGCCCTGCCACCCACCCAAATAACTTCTCCCTCTGTTCGTTCCTTTTCCCACCAGCTCATGGATGCAATAGCTGTCTCTCTGTTCGACGCGCTCACAGCAGACAGCTTTGATTGTTTAAATTTTATAAACCGCCAAATTTAAAAATTGCAAATTGCGACGAATTCGGTGATTGCGATTCGGTGTCCATACATTCCAACAAGCTTTGTTCACAAACTAGCATGTTTAGATTATTTAAAAATGCACTCTAACTTGATGTAGGCAAAGCAAAATTTGTTGTGAAAATCGCGAGCAAAAGGAATGCATAAAAGTCGGGTACTTGAAAGTCAAAAGTCAAATCCAAACTCCTCTGATTAACTTCAACAAATTTAAACGAGCAAGTGCAAAATCTAAATTCGAATTTGATACTAAATCGATTAAGTCCAGTTCGTCGGCCGTCGATCGATCGTGAATTAAGCGCGATGCAACGTCCAAACGCCAATCACCAATGTAAAAAAGATGGCCGCTTCCCAAAATTGTCGAATCCATGTCGGCCAATCGTTGTCGTTGACCGGAGGTTGCACCGGCAGCTGTTGGTTTCCCGGCGGCTCGACGTCGGCCAGCGGCTCCTCGTTGACTGGCGGCTCCTGGTTCTCCGTTGGCTCCACGATCAGCTCCTCGTTGTCCTGCTCGTTCACTGGTGGCTCCACGATCTGATCGACGTCGACCGGCGGTTGCACGTTGGCCGGCGGCTCCTCCTCGTGGACGGGAGGCTCTTCGTTCAAAATTGACGATTTCCTCGACGAGGCATTCGATGGAAAACTTTCCGAATCCGATTCCGATTCCGATTCGGACGCGTCGGATTGTATTTCCTTCTCTTTGCAACGTCGGCACTCGCACGATTCCAATCCGTAAATATCGCCCGTACATTTCAAGATTTCTTTCATATGTTTACTCTGCAAAATTTGAAAGCAAATTGTTAATAATTTAAAAAAACATCACAAATACACAATCCATAAAAGTACTATGATATTTTAAAAAATGGAAACCCAACTTACCGTTTTCGTGCATTGATCGAATTTACCGATGGCTTGCGCTTCCAATGGATCGTTCATTTTCTCTAAAAGAACAGAAAGCATACATACAGTAATTAATAAACTAATTACAATTAAGGAGAGCGAATCAAGGCACAATTTCTACGGATTCAGTTTTCATGGATTGTACAGTACATAGAAGATTACGAACGCTAGTAAATTGACATGAAATTTTTAGTAACTGACGAAGGAAACAAGAAAACACGGAATTATAAGAAACAATGAGCTCGACTTACCTTCAAAACCCGAAATACGGTGGCGAATTCCAAAAATATGGTATTAAGAAACCTTCGACGAAGAACAAATTCGAAAGAAATCGGACTGAATAAAAGATGAATTGTGAAATCGAGGAGAAACTTTTGCGGAAATCAGAGTCGAGAGAGAGAACACATTATTTGCGCGAAGATAAGAGATTCATTCTGTAACTTCAGCAATTTGGATAAGCAAGTAGCGTTGACTGCTTATATCAAATTCAAATGCTGGAGGGACCAAACTTGTGGAGGATAAGAATCTTTACGATTTGCTTTCTCGATACGCGTGGTTTTCTGGGTTGATTTTAGTTGTGCTTCATACAGAAAGTAGAGGATACATCCTAGTTAAAATCTTTCGAAGATAACATTCGGCCAAACGACCGTCAATCATAATGATGCATGTATAAATTTTGGATCTGGGATGTCGTTTCTTGTTGTACCTACAGTAAGCTGTTTCTGCATTTGCATCGTGTTAGTCTTTTCACTCATTGTATGTACTAACAGATCGTGTCCGGGTACAATCGGGTAAGGGGGAAGGAGGTTCTTGCCTATTCAATAAGTTGTCTCCAGCAACCAGGGTGGGCCCTCCTAATTCTGTCAACAGCAACAAGAGTTTGAACAGCTTTGCGAAGCTACTGACATGATCCCATCGATCTTTCGATGTGAAGCTGCTACACATGAGAAGAAATCCCCCGCTGCAAAGGCAGTAAATGATTATACTGTCCCGATGATGGACTCCGAGCCGAGGTGCTCAGATCACGCGCGCACAAGTCAAGCTACGTATTGACCATGCCTCGAAAATACTCACAGGTTCATAAGGGGAACAGATAGAAGACCATGCTACTAATCTTCACCATGCGATAATCGCAAATGCAGTAGAGCCTACAGTTCACTATCATAATGATAGCATTCTTCAGATTTGAACGCTGCGCATGCGCTCTTCGTGCAATTCGTATCGATCAGTGACCACGAAAACAGGTGGCATGTGCTCGAAGCTTCGTCAAACTCGAAACTGCGACACCACATTCGCTGCGCGCAGAGGTCGGTGCATTCCTGAAGTCCATATGTGACGTCGATGGTTTCTGCTGCGACTTCGTCGAGACACTTGTCCTGATTGTGAGTGTATGTTCGTCCGCCACAGTCTAAAAGTAGTCACAGGTTGAAACAATGTTATGTTTGAGCCTGCCATGAGGAGCGCTGCAGCAGTCTTGACTGAAGGAAGGATGTTGCAAAGCAGCAGAACGGATAGTTTCAGCTCAGGCTTTGGTAGTGTACTTATTGACCGTACTACAGTAGTTCGAAGATGCAACTTTCACGTCAGATACGAAATAACGTGACTTACTGGAAATCTCACACAGTGCGTACCACAGTGCAGTGGCCGGATTGTCGTAAAGCGTAAACGGATAGCTGCTGCCATTCGCTGGAACTCTAAAGCTGTACGGCACTATTACACCGTACTGATCGTGGTCTTGCTCCATAGTCTTGTCTTGACAATTGTATCTTCGGACCCATGTGTCTTCGACGAGCAAGTTGAGGATTGGTTGACCAACCGCATCGCTCCAGTACGAACTCTCAGGTGGAAATGCACAGGACAGGTTCGGGTTATTGCCATTGTTCATCAGTGCGATCCAGGCTGGCATTCCGTAGAAGTTTCTCTGTTGAAGAAGAGTCATTAGACTTCGTACTTTGGATTAGAGGTGAGGTCGAAATGGCTAACGATTTTTCTTCCAACTGAAGTCGTACTGGAAGGTCCATTTCAAAGTAGGAGTTTCGAGTTCCTCAACTTGGGTCAACTGGAAACTAGAACATCCCATTTTGAGCTGCAACTTCCAACACGACCTCCAGTTGGACGATGCAATCCATGTCAGTGCTCCCCCTCATCCTAACTCGATAAAACATGCTTACATCCATCATGTCCTGAATCCGTGCATACTCGATGCTCGTGTGGATCTGAGCCAATGTCGCATTGTACGGAGTCTGCTGGCAAGCAGTCCACGCACCCGAATATTCCACTCTTACTGGCGCGTCTGGATTCGGAACAAAGAAGCATCGTCCACCACTCCAAGCTCCTTTCAAATCATTTGTACATAAGTTTTCAGAAATGAGATAAGCGCTCGCAACGATAAGGAACGCGATGAGGATGACGAGTCGCGCAGCCTGTACAAGCTGCATCTTGCTTCCGATCGAATAGGTACCACTAGCCCGGAAGATTCCGGAACCAGAGGGACCTCGTTTCGAGGGTATTCTGGTCTCGGGAGTACTCCGATTTGTTACAAGAAGCTAATTGCTATCGCCTAATTGTCCCGTTTCAGTTTGAGCCAACAAGCCCTAGCGACCGCTAAAAGGCTCATCACCAAGGGCACACGAGCTTTTCACGCTAGTTCCATGAAGGTGCTTTTCTATCCGATGTCGAATGTTGACCTAATGATCGATCAAATGGTGTTCGTACAATCCGTCCTTCGACTGGTGCCTAGTGTTATTCCTCACGAATACTTGGTTTTGAAATTTAAACAAACGATTCAACCAAATAGCTAGGCCTTTCAAGTGACAACCTTATCGATAGTCGGTTGCAACTATAGCAGCGAAAAGCAATCGAAATTTGCGGACCCATATTCCATACATTCTGTAGATGATTCCATACATTCTGTAGAATTCACTTGCACGTTTCCTTCTGGGACACAAGCGGATATAAATAATTGAAAAGAAAGCAGCCTTAACGACCAGCAACCTCTCCAGAAAGTTATAATCCTTGTCAGAGGGAAGCTTAGACTTGTCCATTTGCATTTCTCTAAACTTCGAACGCTATTGCCGCCATGAAGCGTATTTCCGCCTTTCACTTGCTGATCATCGCGACATCTCTCGATTTTTCCCGCGCTCTGCCTCCAAACGGAGTCTGGGTCGGCGGTAGTTATTTCTTCGTCGTGCCTCCAGCTGGCACTTATACCAACGCTTGGACGACGTGCCAGGCGTACAATGCGACCTCAGCGCAGATTCATACCACCAAGGAGCTTACGACAGTTTCAGCGATGCTTGTGGTGAGGGTTTTCCGTCTGATTATACCTAAATGTGTCAAGAATGCAACTTGTATAAGCGCCTCTTCAGCAAGCCGGCGGAGACGGATGGGTCGCTTTGCAACATGATTCCACCACAATTGGTGGAGATTGCAGCTTCCCGCCAGCAATTACATATTGGTATGATGCACCCGGACAGCCAAATACTAATCTGCGAGGCGACAAAACGTGGATCAGAAGTCACGCGTGCGATGATACCAATTGGGGGTCGAGTGAATTATACGCTTTCTTAACGTCCAGTGGATTGTTCTTTGATGATCAGAGCGACTACAGTTATTTCCCGCTGTGTCAGATCACTGGTAAGCATCCGTGATTAGATCTCAAACTTGGCAAGTCTAAGAAAGTCTAAGATAAGTCTGACAAGCGGTACCTTCCTCAACTGATTGTTTTTTTAAGGCAACAACCGAACGTACATTTCCAATCCGGGCAAATGCCTTGCGGAAACACCGGCTGAAACGTTTACCGCTGCACGAGAGCTGCAAGAGTGTGCCAATGTCTGCTCGGCGAGACCTTGGTGTCAAAGTTTCGAATATGAAGAGAGCTCGAGCGAGTGTCGATTGTATTCGTGGTCTCTGATCGATAGCGCATGCGTTGGACAAAGCTGCGCGAACTTCACATCGACTTTGATTGATTGCTGTTATCATTACGATGGCGAGTTGTGATGGCACCTTTTTACTGTGTGGAACGCGTTGGTAATGCGTATTACCGAGATGTAGTTTAAAATAATTTCAACTCAAATCAAGATGAATCGGTGGGGCTCTTGCAATAAATACGGTGCACTTGGTACCCAAATGATAGTTCTGAGATCCACCGTGGTTCCAGAATGAACTTTGATTACTGTAACCGATTTACCACCTTGAATCGTGGTGGATATTCCGATTTTACTTGACCCTTCGAAATCACAATCTTCACGTGACTATTCCCGGAGCACATCCCCGACTTTATCACAATTCAATATCGTAGTGATAGCAACAACCGCCGCTGTTATCCGAATACTTGGCGCATTCTTGTTCAGCGCAACCCAAATCGAAAAACGACGATTAGTATGAATTTCTTTTTTGTACTTTCGTGTTACAAAATCCTGGAACGTTTTTTGCCTACTGCGGGCGCAAGGTGCATGCGTTAGGTACGCTATAAAAACCTATTACAATAATTTTGGTGACAACTGCATATATAAACCCCTATATTTTCGCACCCATTTCCTTGACTTAGACCTTTTGACGTCGGATTGAAATCTTCATCAAGGCAATCTGCCCAACCGAGCTCACGTTTTCAGTTTGACCTTACTTCGATGAAACACCTGATGAAAGATTCAACGACGATGAAAGAAACACGAGCTTTGCTTATCTAACAACAGGACAACCATATCGATAAGTCTTTTTGCTGTTATAGCAGCGAAAAACAATAGAGGTTTCCAACCATCATCGATTCCATAAATTCTGTCTCACGAGCACGTCTTCTTCATTGACCCAAACAGGTATAAATAATAAAAAGATAAAACCCTAACGACCAGCAATATTCAGAAACTTTATCCTTGCAGAGGAAAACTTGGAACTGCCCATTTCCGTTTCGTTGCTTACTTCCTGATCTCTCAACTTCAAGCGACGTAGCCGATATGACGCGTATTTGCTCCTTCCGCTTGCTGATCATCGCGGTCTTAATGTCATGTCTTAACTTTGCCAGTGGGCAGGCCCTAAATGGAGTCTGGGTTGGCGGTAAATACTTCTTCATCGTACCGCCTGCCGTCACGAATTCCATCGCTTGGACGACGTGCCAGGCGTACAATGCGACCTTAGCACAGATTCACACCACCAAAGAGTTCACAGCACTTTCAGCAATGCTAACGACAGTGAGGTTTCTACTGTTAAACGCTGAATTGTGAACATAAGTTTTGTAACTGCTTCTTTAGGAAAATAACGGAGCCGGATGGGTCGCTTTGCAACACGAAGCCGGCAGCACGGAGGGAGACTGCAGTTTCCCGCCGAGTATCACGTACTGGTACGATGCACCTGGGAAGCCCAACACTAATCTGAGAGGTGACAAAACGTGGATCAAGAGCCATGCTTGCGATGATATCTATGCGGCGGAACCGGATGAGTTATACGGTTTTTTAACGTTCGATGGATCGTTCTCTGATGACCCGCCGAACGACTACATCTATTTACCGCTGTGTCAGATTACTGGTAAGCGTCCATGGTGAAAGGGACAATAATTCTGGCAAGTGGTACATTCCTCAACATTGTTTCTTTCAGGCTACAACCGAACGTACATTTCCAATCCAAGCAAATGTCTGCTTGAAACACCGGTTGAGACGTTTCGAGCAACAAACGAACTTCAAGAGTGCGCCGATGCCTGTTCGCCAAAACATTGGTGTCAAAGTTTCGAATATGACGAGAGTGCGAGCGCATGTCGACTGTATTCGTGGTCACTGCTCGATAGCACATGCACTGGACAAGGCTGCGCAGCAATCTCAGCGGTAGCTGGATGCTGTTATCATTACGATAGTGAGTTGTGATGCGCCCCGGTGTAACACGTTGATACAAAGGAATGTGTTGAATCGTTGCCCATGATTTTCCTATTGAATTCAGAGCTTGAATAGTTCGCAATACGAGCACGTTGTATGATGAGGGTTTGAAGAAATCAGATTTTTAAATCAAGCGCGCACTTGATGTAAGATTTCAATGTTGTCTGCTAGGTTTGCCATTGCCGGATTTCGTAGTTCTGAGGTTCTTCGTCTTGTTTGAGTAGGTTTATTTTATTTTGGCTCTTGGGGTTTATTAGTTGTGTCTTTTTCAGTAACGTACTAAAATTCTTCATTTGTATAATCTTATTGTTAGTCGCACTTATCTCATTTGCAGTCTTATTTATCTCGAGTTTTCTTCTCCTATCGGTCGTATCTCTTCTTGGATCTAAGAAGCGAGCTTCCAAAGTATTTACATCAGCCAAGTTGGAACTAGATGGATCGAGATCGAATGGAATCAACGCTTTGCGGGGTATTAGCCGCTTGGGAACCTTGTACTGCGTAAAGAGGCTGCATAGTTCCTCGAAGCGCCAACCTACAATTTGGAGGATCCACCGTGGATGCAGGATGAATCTGGATTACTCTAAATCGCTCGTCCATGGTGAATCTATGGCGAACCTCCTCCTATAGTTTGGCCATTTGAGATCACAATCCCAATACCAAAACACATCCCCCCGCTTTTCACAATTCAATATCGTAGTGATAGCAACAACCGCCGCTGTTATCCGAATACTTGGCGCATTCTTGTCCAGCGCAACCGAAATCGATCAATGACCATGGATACAACTGGCACATGCCCGTGCTCTCTTCGAATTCGAAGCTTCGACACCAGATTCTCTGCGAACAAACGTCGGCGCATTCTTGCAACTTATACTTGGCAGTAAAACTCTCGGCTGGGCGTTCTTGGATGCATTTCACCGGATTATGAACATAAGTTCTTGCACAGCCTGTAAGAGAACGCACGATTTCGCTAATTACAACAGATCGCGTTACATAAATCACTTACTGTTTATTTGACACAACGGAAGCCATGCCATTGAATCAGGATTGTCGAAAATACGAAATGGATAACTGGATCCTGTTTTATTGAAAAAGAAACTCCGGGGTACCAGCACTCCGTATTCTTCCACGCCCGTTGTTAAATCCTCGCAAACTCGGCTTCTAATCCACATTTGATCTCCTTTCATGCTCGACGTGGTCTGATCCGGTGTATCGCACCAAAACGTGATGTTCGATGGGAAGCTGCAGTTCTGGTCCGCGGGCTTGGCGCCTTGTCTCAAAGCTATCCACGCTGGTTGGCCGAATGCCGCTTTCTGTAAACCAAGTGGAACGTTTATGTATAGGCTGACAGTTTCAGGGATACCGGTTGCAAGTGCCATCAGAGCAATCCTACATCCATCAAATCCCCGACAGCAACGAACTCGGCCGTAGTGTGGATTTGAGCCAATGTTGCATTGTGACTTTTACACATCGCCCAAGCAGTGTCAAGATTCACAGAGGTGTCCAGTGCGAAGAAACACTGTCCAGCAGCCCAAATACCATTCAAATTTCCGAAACAGACATTTTCTGTTATATCGCCGCGAGTTAAAGTAAGAAAACAAGCAACTGCAAAGATCTTCAAGAAAGACTGTTCGTGAGAAAGAGCCAGCGAACGAGCCATATTTGGTTCCGAAAAGTGAAACGAAAAGCCACTGACAGACCGTGACTGGCTTGCGCAAGAGGAAGAAGAATCGATGGTCTTTTCGGAGCTGTCTCTTGGCTCTCTCGCCAAGTCTAAATGGCTATTCGATTAGGCTTTGCATTCGCCAAAACTTAAGGGTCCGGCAACTTCGCACCTAATTGCTTAGTGATAATGAAACGATTGGCTGTTTTACTTACATAATTGCAGCTATGCGTAAGAGCTTGCTGACACCAAATCTTCTCCAATCAGCGTTGCATCCGCGTCCATTAGTCTGGTTGGCTCAAACCTTCGACCGCAGTCGAGCTCATGCCTGAGACAGGGTAAGGATCGACCTGGGGCTTTCCAATTAAAAGTTTGAAACTCTGACTTTATGTGCCTCATTCATGGAACCCTGCACTGCAGGCCTCCTCTGTCTGTGTCACATCACATGATAAAAAATATGTTCAGACCAGCCACCCAATGCAATCAGCTACCCTAACTCGTTTCAGAAGTAGCTTATCTCACCGCCACAGCTAGATTTCGTTTAACTTCGTCTGCAGAGTTCGTTCAAAAAACGTTTTCTTTGTTAACTGAATCTGCTGAAAATTCTCCAAGCCAGGGAACGACAATATTCGAAGCTACATATGTTCTTCGAACTATGCTCAAACAGCTGTTCTTCTTCCTGCATTAGCCACATCAGTTGCGGTTGCTTATAAATATCCTAACACTTTGCACATTGGCCACAGAAATCACCAGCTTCTTCCACTGTTTATGTTCAACACCTTCAGTAACCCATCGAATGAACTGACATGCGTCATTTGCATCCGATCACCCACTTTCTCCTCCTCCTCATCCCTCTTCTCCTTTCACTGGCCTTCGACCTGAGCACCTACAAGCAGCATGTCCACTCTCGAGTGACCCCACCTTACCGTTCGGCCCTAACTGTCATCTCCACCGACATCATCGAGTATCTCGCCATCACTCCGGTGCCCTCGGACAACTCCACGGAGGAAGCCCGCCGCATCGCCCAACACCTGGACGCCAAAGCCCGTCTATTCTCCGTTCATCTCGCGGAGTCCTCGACAGCGGCAGATACACTCCGCCAACAACTGGATTCGTGCGTCTTGCAGTTGGTCAGCGATGGATCGAGAGTCGAAGCTCAGATCCGCCGACAGAATCAGGAACAACTCCAACGAGTACAATCGGAAATCCAACAAACGCAGGCTCAGGTGCAAGAAGCACAGAATCAAATACGTTTAGCCCAGGAATCAGTTCAACACGCCGAACGCCAAGTGGCCGAAGAGGAGCGTCGAGTGGAACGTGCTCGCCATTGTCGCGGGAAGAGATTCTTGAAGAAGATATTCCGCGAAGTCAAACGAGTGGTCAACGATGTGGTGGTCAAACCAGTTTGCCAAGTGGCCAATGTCTTCACCGGACATATCGATCGAGCTAAAAGTGCCCGCAGTGCGGCCAACGATCGACTGGGTCAGACGAGAGGGCGCTCGGAGCAATTGCGAGCTCAGCTGATCGCCTTACAACAACGACAAGCCGCCTTGATCAAAACCAAAACCGATTTGGATGCCGCGCGAGCCGACTTGCGCAATCAATTAATGGCGACCAACGGCGAGCGGGATCGAGTCAGTGCGATCAATTCGGGACTCAAATCCTTGATGGCCCATATCGGAAGTCTGTTGGGAAAGAGTCAGGTCCTCAAGGATGTGGTATCGAAGTTGATCGATATGGAAACGGTGATCAGTCCGCTACAGGCGTTGGGCGACCAGATCGTGGGTTATACGGGTAATCAGGAGGATGGGACGAAGGTTGCCGAGGTCAAGAGGAAGATTGGAGAGTTTTTACCATTGGTGAAACGGAAGTTGCCCCAGTACGCTTTGATTATCGACGAATTGTAAGGGCGTAGACTTTGGCTGTTGATTTGAACTAGCTGATTACACATTGTTGACATTGTACTGTTAAAAAAGGATACCAAACGGTAATCGGCACCTCTCGGGAAAAAATCGAAATTCTAAACTTCGATAACCTTAGGTCAGCAGCATTCACACTAACATACGAGCATTGCGTCAGCGTCCTTTTATCGATCTATTTGGTCTTTAGCAGCTACTAATAATTCATACACAAATCCCTAGCAACGAACCAACTCCGGAAAATAGTTGTCCATGACAGTGGCGAAACTTAGATAGTCCACAGCGAGCACCTTCTCTTAGGTCGTTTTCGGCTCTATCCTCATCGTCTGACGAAAAGCTTCTATGGCGCGAATTTTCGGCTGCCTTTTGCTGATCATCGTCATACCTCATGATTTTGTCGAAGGTGGTATCGTATCTGATGCGTGCGGCTCCCTGAACGGAGTATCGCTCGG